>VDFB02336340.1:283011-446038 GCA_007258455.2 Sequoia sempervirens
TTTGTATATATGGCATTTTTGCCTTTTTGTAGACAATTCTTACCTGGTGCTTTTCTGCTTTTGTAACTTGTGGAGTTCTTTGCAGAAGAGAGGCTATGTTTTGTAACTCATGACAGGCATGAATATCAGTGTTTCACCATTGAAATCAATGAGTATCAGCGCTTTACCTTTTCAATCTCTCTATTAAATTGTGTGCATTTGTATAATTGATGAAACTGCTTGTGAAACTGTATGATTTCTTGTGGTTATGTCTTATTTCAGCACCTTTCCGTAGAGAAAATATGTATTTTGCAGGTTGTGAAATGTGTTATAATGCAATACTCTCTAGTTGTGAAGTTATTTCTTCCTTCTAGGAGTGTAGCCATATGAACCTTTTCATGAAATATTTATGCAAAAAACATATGTGATTGAGTTGTGTATGACAAAGCTTTTGTCATTGACTGAAATTGTGTGTGTAAACTGTTATATGTCCTCTTAGTAAATTTTGGTGCATCACCATAGAGATAGTGTTCTCATTAGTTTTAATAAATTCTCCTTCTACCCTTTTCATTTACAAGATCAGTAGTTAGGTGACACCATAGGAAGCCAGCCTTCTCTGGAGGTAGACCTCTGCTTACAAGAAACCCACATCTTTAGAGGTATTCCCATGTTACACTGAGGTGTTGAACATCAGGTTCAACAGGGTGCAATTTCAGGTGATAACAAGATCCCTGTCACAATCTTAAATGGTGTCTTCCCTGCTCTCTAGTTTACTAAATTATTATATGCAAACTCTACTTGTGGCAAAACTATATCTCAATTTCCTGCCTTATCTCCAACCAAACATACCAATAAATTACCCAAACTCTTGTTTACTACCTTTGTTTCTCCATCTATTTTTGGGTGATATGTTGAACTTTAGATCCATCTTCATCTTCTTTGATAATCTCCTCCAAAAGTATCCAATGAACTTGGTGTCCCTGTCTAAAACTACACTCTTTGGTAATCCATGCAACCTTACAATCTCCTTGAAAATTAAGTCAGCAACATACACAACATCACCAATCTTCCTACAAGGAATAAAATGTGTCATCTTAGAAAATCTATCCATTACTTCCATTATAGAATCATATCCTCTTTGTGTTCTTGGTAATCCCAATATGAAATCCATACTTATATCTTCCCAAGGTCTCTTCGGTATTGTCAAAGGTTTATACAATCTAGTATTCTAACTGCTCCCTTTTTCTACTTAAAAAATTTTGTAACTTTGAACATAATTCCTAACATCCTTATATATTTGCGACCAAAAATAGTGTTCACTCACCAAATCTACTGTCTTATCCAGTCCAAAATTTCCAACTAATCCTCCAATATATTTATCCTTGGTCAGATTCTCTCTCATTGAACTCCTCGGAATACACAACTGATTTCCTTTGAACAACATATCTTCCTGAATGAAATAATCCAACCACTGACTTCTATTTGTCACTACTAGTTCCTTACATGACTTCCATGCCTTAGCAAAATCTGGATCATTTTCATACATATGCTTCAGTTCCTCAAAACCCAATAATTCTATCCTCATTTCTGTCAACAAATTCCTTCTCCTACTCAATGCATTTGCAACTTTATTTGACTTGCCACTTCGATGATTCAACATAAATGTGTAACTCTGTAGGAATTCAACCCATCTCATGTCTCTCTGGTTCAACTTTCCTTGACTATTCAAATACTGCAAGGCTTGATGATCGTTATACAACACAAACTCCTTAGGCAACAAATAATGTCTCCACTTCTTCAAGGATTCAATTATGGAATAGAATTTCTAATCATAATTGGATATCTCCTTTTGGCATCATTCAACTTCTCACTGAAATAAGCTATTGGTCTCCCTTCTTGACTCAACACTGCTCCTATTGCATTTCCATTGGCATCACAATCAACCTAAAATATTTTGTCAAGATCAGACAATGCTAACACTGGTTGCTTTTTCACCTTTTGCTTCAACAATTCAAAACTTCTTTGTTCTTCAGATGTCCACTTAAATTTTTTCCTATCTCCTCTCATTGTTTCTGCCATGGGGATGCAAATGCTACTAAAACTCGTTATGAATTTCCAATAGAAAATTTCCAATCCATGAAATGATCTCACCTCTCCAATGTTCATTGGTGTAGGACAATCAACAATTGCTTTAACCTTCTCAGTGTCCATCTTCAATCCTTCAATAGAAATAACAAAACCCAAGTACACCAACTTTGTCTTCATAAAGCTAGATTTCTTGATGTTTATCAACAACTTCTCTTCTCTCAGTCTCTGCAATACTTGTCTAATGTGCCACAAATGTTCTTCTCTAGTCCTATTGAATATTAGAATATCATCCAAGTAAATAATAAAAAACTTACCCAAGAATTGCTTCAGTACCTCATTCATCAACCTCATGAAAGTGCTAGGTGCATTGGTCAATCCAAATGGCACCACTAACCACTCATACAACCCTTCATTAGTGTTAAATGCAATCTTCCATTCATCTCCTTCTCTAATCCTGATTTGATGATATCCACTCTTTAGGTCACTCTTTGTGAAATACTTTGCTCCACTCAAACAATCCATAATATCATCCATCCTTGGCAATGGGAATCTATACTTGACAGTGATCCTATTAATTTCTCTTGATTCTGTATACATTCTCCACTCTCCATATTTATTTGGTGCTAGTACAATAGGTACCACACTAGTATTAAGATTTCCCTAATCAATCCTTTCTTCAACAACTCTTGTATTTGTTTGTTCAGCTCCACATTTTATGTAGGTTTCATCCTATGTGCCACTTTGTTCAAAAAAATTGCTCCCAGTATTAGATCTATATGATGACTGATGCTCTAGACTGATGCTAGTCCATCTGGTACATTCTTTGATATGATGTCTTCATACTCTGTCAACATTTTTTCTACTTTTGTCTGCGGTGGATCTTCATCCTTTACAATAAAATTCTTTACTTCCTGATTACTGTACTTCTTTGGAATCAATGCAAAACACATGCTTTCATGCCTCAATCCTTCCAAAAACTTCCTCCCATCTACCAAACATAGTCTGGCAGTGCCACAAACTTCACTTTTGTCCTCTTTCTCCAAAGGTATCAATTTAGTTCTCTTACCATTTGAAGTCATAATATAGGTATTCCTTCTTCCATCATGAATTTATTTCCTATCATATTGCCATGGTATTCCTAACAATAAATGACATGCATCCATGGGCATAATATCACACCATACTTCATCATTATATGATCCTCTATGAAATTTCACCAAACATTGTTCATTCACCAAGATCTTATGTTCATCTTGAATCCATGTTATCTTATAGGGCTTTGGATGTTTCAATCTCTTCAAATTCAACTTGGTTACCATCTCTTCTAAAACTAGATTATATGTACTACCACTATCAGTTATAACTTTACATACCTTTCCTCTAGACTTACATCTTGTCCTGAACATATTCTTTCTTTGCAGTGATTCTTCAGTCACTTCTTCATGCATCAAATCTTTTTTCATTACTAATGACTCTCCTTTCTCAGGTTTCCCAACTAAATCAGGGGATCCAACAGGTTCTTCATCCACATAAGTTGTTCTTTTGGTATGCTCAATTCTCTTTTCGGTATGTCCTTAATGGCATTCAAATTCTCTATATCCTTCATCTCCACACTTGAAATAGGTTCCTCTAATTGGAATCTTCTTAGATTTTCCTTCATCTCTCCTATATCCATCATTGTGGTAGGAATTATGACCTCCTCTATCATTGTGGTAGAAATATTTGTCCTCCCTCTGCAGTATGAATTTTTGTCCTTCTCTTCACTAGGGTAGGGTTTTCCATCCTTGTTTTTCTCTGCATAAGGTCTTCTTTCTCTGGATTTTGATCCACTCCTCTAGAATCTTCCTCTTGTGTGCTTCTATGTCTTTGTTCAAACTTCTTGTTCAACTTTTCCTCTACCTTTAGCGCAAATTGGTATGCTTCTTCAATTGATGTCATCTTCACCAAACTCAATTCTCCTTGAATTTTTGTCCTTAGTCCATTGATATACCTCACAACCTTTTCCTTGCTAGCTTCACTATGTCCAACCCTAATGATCATTTTGTAGAATTCTTCGATATACTCTTTCACAGATCTCTCCTTTTGTTTTAGGTTCTGCAATCTCTTCAACAACTCAAGCTCATAATCATTTGGTATAAATTGATTCATCAAATTTGTCACCATCCTATCCCACTTGATGATTTTCTCCTTTCCTCTTCTATTATGATACAATTGAACTTCTTTACACCATATAGAAAAATGACCTTTTAACTTAGTTTTTGCAAATCTCACTCTTTCCAAATCTTCAATTTCTTCATATTCAAAGTATTTTTCCATATCATTGATCCAGTCAATCAAATTCCTTAGGATTTAAACTTCCCACATAATTTTGAATTTCAATTCTAGGTCTCTTACCAATCTTAGAAATAACTTTCAACATCTTTACTTGATATGAATCTTCTTCTTCTTCTAGGTTTTGTTCATTGTGATTTGCAACATGATCTAATTCATCATCATCCCTTTTGTATAGGGTTTAGACCTCTCCTTCTATCTTCTTCTACAACATCTAATTAGACTCTCATTGCTCTCATCATTTCCAACATTTCATCCATTCCTCCAACAACATTCGCCATAGCAGGCACTCTCCTTGGTGGCATCTCCCTCCTTGGATCTTGTGCAACTGCCTCAATTCAATGATTTGGCTACAAGGGTTTCAAATGCCTCATAGTCGACAATTGTTTGGAAACACATGCAATCTGTCTCAGGTCGGTGATTTTTAACCACAAGTAATGCCTCTCAATACTTGCAAACTTGCTTTGATACCACTTGGTGCAGTCATGGATGGAGGGTCCATAAAGGATTGTCCAACCATGCAACTTAGAGTCAATACAACGGAAAGTAACACAATAAATTCTCAGCAAACAAACATAGATCTTTATTGATTCAACAACTTGTAGTCTTACATGCATCATATGACTTATATGTGGAATTTCGAAGGGCTCACAGGCTTGCCGCAAAGCATTACAATAGTACAACTGGCACAAGGCCTTATTACAATCCCACAATTGGGTAGCTTGAAATATCTTAACTCTAATAATCAAATCCTAACTAAATCCTTTCCTATGAATTACAATTGATCTTAAATATGAATCTTCAGCTTCAAATATGGTCCACTTCAGCCTCAAGGGTTTACAACCCCAATGAATGATCAAGTATGAAGGTTGGCCTCAAACAAGAAAAGATAACCCATTGGTAAATGAAATGAATCACGGATCTCGAAGAAAGTTCCCCTAGGACTTAAAATTCTTGTATGATGCTCCATTAAGCTCTGCACGCTCCATAAGGTCTGCACAATAAACCTGGACCAAGTCAGCCCTAAATGCTCTGACTGAGAATGACAGTGAAATTCTGAGAGCGATAAATTTTTGTAAACAAATCTAAATAACCTGAAATATGGATATGTTATAGATGACCTCGTGTAGAAACTATATCCTTCTCTATGAGTTGAGAAATGATATAGCAGTAAAATGTGAAAGAAATTGCAGAGACAACTACAGACTGAAATGAAAGAATGAAATGTTTTTGGTTGATACAGGATTGCTTTACAACTAGGGATGCTCTTGCATCACATCCTATACTACTTCATGTCATCAATGGAAAGGACATAAGTATAACAATATGCACAATACCTTAGATCATTTACACAAGTCCATAGTGAGTGACTAGCATATACACGGTGAGTGACAGACACATGCATAATGAGTTAATAACACTTACCATTATAGTGCATCACAACTAGAAAAGAAATTTTGATGCATCCCATACTACATCATGGGTCTCATACTTCTCCCCAACCCTCTATACCAATCGTGATGATGGGAAAGTATCCCATACTACTCATGATCATCATTGGATAAGGAGTAAGTGTAAAAAACACATCACATAAAGACATTAACAAGATTCTCTTATCTCACTGAACCATCTAGTCAATGGATTATAACATCTATTTCCCTTAGGCCACTAATGAAAATTTTCTCCACCCAAGGAGGAGTAGCATCCAACATATAACACCTTGCGGCCTTCGTGATATTGTCAACTAACCCCTTCATATTATGGGTAGTAGCTGGCATCGATCAACTTTGTGCTATAGGTGACTACATGCTAACCCTCTTGATATAATGGTTCTTTGGTTTCCATTACTTGGATAGTAGAGGTAACAAATAGCTCAACCACTCTAGTAACACATCTAGGATAGCTCTTGGTAGTTCCTTTCACCTCCATGATATGTGGGAATATCAACTAGTCCATAAGATATAGTAGTAGCTACAGGCATCAATCATTGGCACAATTCAATGACAACCTACTAAATGCTCTAGTGTTAGAATCAATTTTGACATGTTGAGGTCTTATATCCATGTACAAATAATCTACACATCACATAGGTTCATGAGTTTTGTTCAAGTAGGCCTAGATTTATATATCATAATCAAGTGATTGAGAAGCCTATACATAGAGTTTGGAGTTTAATTTTACAAACCCATAAGAATCATATTGGCCTCTACTCAACATGTACACATAAAAAAATACTAACTTATAAAGTAATTAAACCAAATCACTTCATTCAATTTATTATTTGGAAGCACACTATTTATTAGATACAAGTTATCAAGTTTCTTTAACTCACTCATAACCATCTTATGCGAATTTTAGCCTCAAACTAAAAATTGTTGAAGAGGGAAGTTCAAACTAGTTTAGGAATAACCCCAAACATTGGAACTATCCCATAAATCCTCCCCTACATACTTGGGGTCACAAGGCCATTCTTCACCCAAGGAGTGCCTGCATATTTGCTTCCAAACAAGGTTAAAGTTGCATGTAGGTCTCCTGGGATTTCAACTATCAAATAAGAACTTGTACTTTTCCAGGTTAATATAACATTCACAAATCCTAGACACAACCATTTTTGTCACCCACATGAGTGATGTATAGCCCTCAAGGATTCCCAAAACATTGGGCAATATCACCTGGGAATTTATTTGTCACATTTCTATTGTCCTCAATGTTCTTCTGCAACTTTCTCTAAGAGTACATTAAATAATTATAGTATTGTGTAGTCTTACAAGATAAACCATCATTATCAGGGAACATCACTTCTATTTTAGGGTTTTCTATTGTTAGAATCACAATGATAATTACTAGCTAATAAGAACAAATATCCCTCATGCTTATCAATCAAAATTATTCAAGCCTAATAGGAACTTATAGCAAAACAATTCATAGTATCTAGATAACAATACTTTCATTAATATACAAAGTTTACATGGGTGCTCTACCACAATCAAACACACATACTTCCAAATATTGTTCTAGTTAGAGGACCATTTGCCATAAATTAAATTATATAGGATATCACAATTGGTAAGCTATCAAAGTATAATAAATAATATACATATATTCATTCTTATAGCAATGAGATCTGCTTATGCACATGTCATACCACAAATATGGTGTAGGATTGTATATTTTAGAGATGTTCATTATATTTTGAATTCAAAGGATGGTTTCATGACTATGATAATATACATATTCATTTTGTACAATAACATCAACCCTCGGCCTTTTACTATCTTTTGATTTGTTTGTTCAAACAAGAATGAATTTATCAACATAAGGTGAATAGGAAAGAGCACAAATATCGATCAAGAGGAATGAATTTAGTCCAATTATTATGTTTTATCATTGATTTATTGGCAACAACAATTAATAACTAAAAAATAATTTGCAAGATTCAAAATGTGGTTTATAAGACTTAAAAACACCTTAAGTGACTACAACAACCATGTTTCATAACCCACAAATTATTATTTTTACAAGAATAAATCCTCCCATCACATTTCTCCAAGCATCCAATTTTCGGTGTAGGAAAGTAGGTTGCTATTAATCATATAATTAGATTTTTCTAAGGTCTTTTAACAAACCCCTTTTTGGAACATATCCTACCCTTATGGTGTTACCTAAGGGCACATTTCTTGAGGTATTTTATCAAACAACTCACGTGCCTTGTCTAAGCTTCCACATTTTGCATACAAGTTTACCATATGTTTAGGGACAAAGACTGTTATTATATCATTTGAACTATCAACTATTACGTTTCCAGCTTGCTAGATGGAGAACTAGATAGTTTATGCAATTTTGGTTAAACATTCACCTACATGCCTCACAACAAGCTTTGGTATAACAACTACTACGATGAATAAGTTTAATAATAATTATGGATAGAGGATAATTTTCATCCCAATAATAGCAATACATACTAAGTAGTAATATGAGTCATTTTGCAATGGTGGGTACCTATTTGTGATTTCTTTCATTGATGGGATCATTGCAGTGGTCCTCACACCCTTGGACTAATTCTCTATCATTTTGTTACTCTCCTCCCCTAAATCAATGTGCTCTTGGGAGTTCTACAACTTAATATCTTTGAAACATTATTCAACAAATTTATTCCAATTTGGAACAATGGTGTTGTCTAAATTAGAACCATCCGTGTCTATGGGTTGTTTGCTAACTCTAGGAGTCTGAGGAAAATTTTGTTGAGGCATATCAGATGACTTGGATCTTGATTTGGGAAACCAACATCATTTCCTTCTAGAGGGATTCAAGAATATCAATGGCAATTGTAACCCAAACAACTATTCAAATGTTTTTTACTTTTTTGTCGCTCTCTAAATGTCTCCTCTTCTTTCTTTCTCATTGTTGCATAGAAGGTGATTTTGCCTCCTAGCTTCCTTAGAAATTGAACTTGCTTCAAAGGAGAGTATTGTCCCTTCTTTGCATCTCCCTTCCTCCATCTCCTTACCATCTCTTGAAATCCCTCTATCCTTTGTGCTTTGATGGAAGTCCATAACTTGTTTGAAATCCCTTACTTTTTACATGGGCAAGGACGTAGTCAAGGTTGTGGAGTCAAGCTTTTTACACCTATCGATTCATTTTCTTGAAAGTTTCTAAAGCCTTTTTAACAAATTTGTTTCATTCATATCCTATAATTATGGTACTCCATGAGACACATTTCTTTATGTAGTGAAGGATTCCCATACCTCACAACTTGTAATTGCAGTACAATCACTACAATTGGACTCCCTTTCTTATTGTGGCCCCTATACCTATGTCATTACTCTCCATCCTCATTTCATCCTATTTTGTTTCCTTTTCAATGTTATGTGGTTTTTCTTTAAATTCCCCTAATCATCCACCATGGAAGTGGCTAATGTGGAGGATGTGACAAATAGCCTCTTTGAGGGTCTATTTATAGATTAGAGGGATAATTGATCAACGATTAAAATTAATCATTGAGATCAATGGTTGAAGTTGATTGAAATGATTGGGAGAAGACTCCAAGTGGCACCTATCCTTGTGATCGGTTTACTTGGAGAGGGTTGAGATCAATGGGATTTGGATGGTCAAGATTGTTTTAGAAAGAGGTAATGGGTGAGGATCAAAAAGGTACTTTTTGGAAAGACAAAAGATTATTTGTTAGAGACATGTGGAGGGTGAGGATTTTTTTAGAGAAGTGAATGAATAGAATTTGATGAGAAGATTTTGTGGGGAAGTGAGAAGCACAGTCATGTGTGTATAACATGCGTGAATTTGATCATGACTTAAGCATACTTAAGAATATGCAAGACGATTAATAAGTTAACTAATTGATTTTTGTTAATTTAATTATTTGATGACGATTTTGGAAGAATTAAATAAATAATTACATTTATTTAATTTTTGGAAGATAAAAATATGAAAGCATAATTTAATTAAGAGTTTTTGACAATCGAATGGTCTTATAGATTTTACAGTATGATAATGTTAAAAATTTAATTTAGATACATTTTTTGTTAAGGCAAGTCTCCAATGCTAAAAATTGCATAAGTCTTCTACTAACATCATATAGAAAAAAATATTTGAGTTGGTGAGAAAAAAATCATCCTTGCCCTAAAACATACTTTTATTTTTCAAATTAATATTTTACCAAAAAGATCCCATGCAAGCACTTATTTAAATTGTTTATACTTTTTAATTGTTTATAAATCTTTTGGTTTTAATATAAATGTAGAGTTAATTTTTTTGGTGAAAAAAAAAATCATCCCCACCTCAAAAGCAATGACTCATTGATAACTAAAAAGTGGAGATTCTTATTTTTCATTATAAGATTCTAACAAGGTGGTTCCATGAAGCCACTTTACCAAAGTAAATTATTTTAATAGTGACTGCTCAAAAATTTTAGAATTTTTTTCGAGATTAGTGATCTCATGATTTTTATATTTTTCACTTATTTGTAAACCTTTTTTTTTCATCCCCATCCCTAAAGCAAGAGTTGTACTGAGAACTTAAAAATAGAAATTCTTATTTTTCAAAACAAGATTCTAACAAGAAGGTCCCATGCAACAACTTTACTAGACTAAGTTATTTTAACAGTGACTGCATAAAAATTAAAATTTTATTTGGGGGTTAGCAATCTCATTATTTTTATATTTTTAATGATTTCTAAATCTTTTTGGTAAAAAGAAATCATCCCCACCCCAAAAGTAATGGTTGAACTGAGAACTAAAAAATGCTCTTATTTTTTAAAATAAGATCACTTTACTAAAATTAAATTATATTAGTGACTGCTCAAAAAAATTAGATTTTTTTAGGGTTGATGATCTCATAATTTCTATATATTTTTACTTACTTGGTACATCTTTTTTTTGTTTTAATGTAAATCTAAAGTAAATATTTTTGTTTTTATTTAAATATACAGATATTTTTGAAATATAATTTAGAAAGAAACGTTAAAATAGATGAAAAGAAAAACATGGAGTCATATGATACATTTTTTATCGAGTAATGGTTGCATAATTTCAACCCTTACTTTTTACCTATTGCTAAAATTTGAATTTCTTAACTCTGTCTGATCCACTATTTTCATAAATGATTTTGTATGAGACATAATGATTTTTAAAAAATTGCATGAAACTCTGTTTCTGGAAAATTAAGAACTACATGAAACTATGAATGAATTTATTCTATAACAAATTTTTTAAATTTCCTGGGGCCTCCCAACACCATAAAAATAGATTTAGAAGCCCCCTTGCATGAGACCACTTAAGCAAATAAAGATATGTGTGTATATGCAACTAACTCTAGGTGTGTGAGCGCACACACAGAGATCCATTTAGGAGCATTAAAAATAATATAAGGATGTCTTTCTTATAATCATAAAGTCATACCACGGGAGAGGACCCAATAGTTGAGCACCAAATCATACATGGCAATTTCAAATCACTCCCATTTATTTACAATGGCTTACTTGGCAAGGCCCCTACAACTAAGGTTTCAGGTCCGCGTCTGCATGCTTTTGTTGAGGTGCCAAAATAGACCCCTAAAAAATTTGTTAAGACTAGTATTAAGTTATCATTGTTGTGCATTAAGTCATGTTTTATTGGTGCACACTTGTTGCTTTTTTATCTAAATAATATATTTCATTCAATTATGAGTACTCATGATCAACACTAACAACTTTAAAGTCACAACCGCTACTCAAAATATTGAACACTAAATCAACAATTTCTATCACAGTTATTAGAATAACTATCGAATCATATCCCCTAATTGAGAGAATTGAAGTTCTGTACAAGGATAAAACTATGTGGACTTTGCATTAAAAAGTAAAACTTAACGAGGTGAAGCTAGGTGGCTGAAAAGCAAATTCTGAAGGTTGAATTAAAAGCATGTTTTATTTAGGTGAACCAAAACCAAATACTTCAGCCGGATATATATAGCAAACACTACTTCAGTGGACGAAAGTTAATAGCTGAGGCCCTGTTACTCAACGAGAGTAAGAGGTATTACTTCTACCATCATCCTAGTAGATGTAACAAGGCATTCCAGTTCATTACTGCATGTCCAAAAAACGAAAGCTGAACAGTTTGGTAGTTTAGATGTTGTATATGTAATATGTCCATAAGTTCATTACAATCGTTAGCAACCTTTTTAACATATGGATGTCCTAAAAGCTAATATGGGAACTCACGGACTCTGCCAGGAAATTTTCTGCATGCTCAAGAACAAGAAGCACATACAAACGCAGAGGAAGTAGAGTTGTCACAGAATTCTAATAATTTGACATGAATAAACACTTGTCAAACAACAGTATGTTACTGCAGGTGTTTGACAAGTGTTTAATAGTTTATTCACAACGTGGACAATTCCTGCAAGTTCAAGAACCACAACTGAATGTACAAACCCAAAGTAGATTTGTCACAAACAACTTCAACTAATATGACACGAAGAAACGCCTGCATTAATATGTAGCTCAGAGATTTTTTTGTAAATCCACAACAACCACGAAGACCTGAATAATTTAAGAGCAGTCTTAGAATCCTCCAAACAATCATGTCATATAATCTATTTAGAAAAAAAATATCCAACAGACTATATTCAGTGGTTGAATAGACTTAACAACCAATAAATATCAAAGGTGTCAACATTCAGAGCAATGCAAAACATTGTATTACATTGAAAATCAAGCTCCTCAAGCTTCTCATACTTGGGATTGTATCAAGAAGGTTAAAGCTAAACAGTAAATACACCATCATACAAGATTAGCATTGCCTTCGCTGCCAGCACATCCTGTGATGTCATGCCACAAACTAAATAAATGAGAAAGTAGCAATTCTTTAAACCAAAACTTCTCAGGCCCTTTTGAAAAACGACCACCATATGAGAAGCTTCAGTCAATCTTCACTGACGAGTATATCATCCGCACAAACCAGAAGCAGGCATAGAAACCTATTGTACCAGTCAATACAAAGAATGCATACGAAATGATCGACATGTAACCAAAATACAAAATCCCAGAAACGAGCTTTGTGATCTCCAGCTTGGTGAAGAAATAGAATGTGGCATATAGAAACAAATAAAAAGCTGAAGAGCCTGCAGTCAAATAAGATCTCCACCACCAGTGATAATCTTCACTGCACAACTGGAAGTAGCATAGGACAATGGTTATCTCCGCGCATGTGACAACAAGAATCACAAAGACAAGGAACAGAAACCCGAAGATGTAGTAGAACTGATGCAGCCATATAGAAGTTAAGATGAAGAATAGTTCGATAAAAACAGCACCAAAAGGTAAAATGCCTCCAATGAGTATAGAGAAAAATGGCCGCATGTACCAAGCTTGTTCTGGAATCTGACGGGGAATCTTATTGGTTTTTACTGGATCCTCAATTGCAGGTTTCTTGTACCCAAAGTAACTACCCACAAAGACCAAGGGAACAGAAATTCCAAACCAGAGAGCAACCAAAGCAAACATGGTACCAAAAGGAACGGCACCAGATGATTTCTCACCCCATATCAATGTGTTCAGTACAAAGAAAATGCAAAATACAATGCCTGGAAACAAGAAGGCTGTCTTGAGCGTATTCTTTCTCCATTCTGTGCCTTTGAACATCTTATAAAGACGAGAAGAGCAGTACCCAGCAAACAAACCCATGAACACCCACAAAAGAAGCATAGCCGTCATGAGACCTCCACGATTTGATGGGGAAAGGAAACCAAGCATTGCGAAAATCATTGTGACAAGGGTCATCCCAAAAAATTGTACTCCAGTTCCCACATAAACACACAGTAAGCTTGCATGGGAAGGAGCCCTGAATACATCTCCATGAACCAACTTCCAACCTGTTTCCTCTTGCGCTTCATCCTGTGTTTCTAATTGATTGTACTTTGAGATATCTCGGTATAATGTTCGCATCATTATCATTGCAACCATTCCAGAAAGAAATAATACAATCATCAAAGAATTGATGATAGAGAACCAATGGATCTGATCATCTGTCATGAGAAGGTATGTATCCCAACGAGATGCCCATTTCACAGGGCTATCCTGCAAGACCCACAAACATAGCAAATATAAGTTGGTGAACATCTAAGGTTGCAGCTCAAGCTAATGCAGAAGACTGATTGTAAGATTATTCATATGAATACTAGTCAATACCTGGAATGTAACGTCGTAAGTAAAAATGAGTTCTTTGTCTTCCAACACTTCCTGGGGTGGATCAGTATTTGAAACTGTACGTTTAGTATTCGGATCACATGTTGTCAAATGGGGCTTGTCATCATTCCATGGTTTCTCATACTCATGCTTCACACTGTGATAAAGAGAGTGACTAATTTCAAGATATAGATCACAGTGAATATATGCAGTTGTAATAAGAGATTGAGGAATATTAAGAAACTTGGAAAGAAAATCATTAACAATTAATGTAAAGTGAATTGAATCATAAATAATCTACTTAACTACTTTGAAATCACAGAAACATGTCAAATTGTATACATAACTTCAGTAAAATGTATTTTCCTGATAGTTTAAATTTTTACTCAGAATATCAAGAAAATAAATTGAGTAAATTCCACAATGGAATGGGATAACAAGAATAAACACATTAGCAATCTTCATCTAGCAATAAATTAAGCTACACTAAAAACTTAATGTCACTGTTTTTCTCCATAGCATTTTACATAAAATGAAAGCGGATAGAATCACAAATAACTAATCCTTATTATTTTACTATATAGGCAAACCTGTATGGTGTGACTTCAAATCCTACAATACGTGCATAATCTGTCTCAAGATCCTTATGAAAAGACACGATAAAAGATAAATGATTGTGAATGAAATATCTTTCTTCAGAACTCTGTACCAAGACAACAAAGCAGATCTCAAGTCAGAATAGTGTTTATGTTCAAAAAACACAAGTTATAATTCACTAGTTTCCTAAAGACAGGATTCCAGTTGTGAAAATCAAATTAGTCTTTACAAGCTTACAGGCATGCAAGTCTATGTGCATGAGAGTAAGAATTTCAACTCACCCCACTGAGGCTTCCTTTCAATCCAACCCTAAATCCATGCTCATAAGAAGGAGCCTGACCTCCATCAGGTCTCAGTCTAGCAACTGCCACGGGGAGATTATCCAAAATCCTGATTCCATTAAGACAAAAGCATATGAGCGCAACATCTCAGAACAATTTGACAACTTATACTTAGGGATAATACTAAAAAAGATCTCTTTGCTGACAGAGTATCTGTTGCATAAGCAACAGCACAGAACTTGAAGATTAATATTAAAGCATTTGCTGGATGAGTCAAAGTGCAACTAGAATAAAAAATAAAGAACAGAAAAAAAACTGTTGTCATGTTGGAACACTATCCCTTGAGAGTTCTCCTGCAAGATACTAAAACTCCAAAATAGAATAAAAATGTAAACTAAAACACCCTTACATATTCACACGATAGTCATCATCAATCTTCTCCTTGAAATTCTTTACTCCACTTGCATCAAACTTGGTCTTACAAACAACATTGCAAAGTCTACTTTCTCTCATTTTGAACTGCAGTAGCAGGAGCTACGTTAATTTATCTCTTTATAGCCACAAACATACGAAGGTACCAGAAATATTAAGGCATCTGCATTCTATATTAAAAAGCAAAAACAAACAAGTTGAAAGAAACTTGTAACTCACCACATAAGGAGAGTTTTCAATGCGATCACCTCGAAGAACTTCACCAAGATTTTCGGAAGAATCAATAATCTTCTTTGGATGACAATATGGCAGAGAATAGTACTCATAAGGGAGTTGAGTCTTGGTAGAAGCCAACTTGTTTACTTTGACCTGTAGCGTGTCACCCTGAACATACAAAGAAACAATGAACATGTAGCAGAGAAATAGCTTCCACACCCTAAGGAAGCAAAGAAGTAAAACAGACAACTTTGATTACATAATACAAATTTTCCATGCAGACTAGTAAAAATATGTTTTGCCCTTTAAACAAGGATCTCAATAGCTGGTTAATCTGATGTAAGATATATTAGATGTTCAACTAAACGCTGGCAGATGCAACCATGTATTTCAATTGCTAGTGATTGGGCCAAGACACATTACAATACATACAGTAACATAATGATAATCTTTCACATGAATGGCCAATAAATGCACTGTCACATCCAGATGATCATATTGTTTATTTAAGGCTAATTAGAAGTAATAACAGATACCAGATTATATCAAGCCACTTTTTATTCAATGTGCAACTTCACATGTGGCAAACGGGCAGATTATGACATGATCTTATTAGCAAAGGTCAGTCCAAGTATGGTTACCTGTGTAGGGGGAACCAAAATTAATTGGAATTAGAAATGATAGATCCTCGCTCATGATGAGATAAGATTCTCCTGATGCCAGGAAATTCCAGTGTATCACGGAGCAATTGAAGCTGAAAGATGTTGATCAGAATGGAATTTCTAATCATGCCTGGACCAGTAATCAGGATAGAACAAATTTCAGAGTAGCATTATTTAACAGGATTTATATTTTGGACACCATTACATCTCACTTAAAACATTTCCCTTCTGTGTTGCTTCGCTGAAATGTACCTCAGAATCTCACATCTGTCATGTCCTCTTTTTCCATACGATTCCAGATTGACCCATAAGCCCATTTTGCATTTCCCATGGACTTAGGGAAAGTTGATCATTTTAATAATGGTGTTGGCCAAGGATTGTGTGTGGGTGTATTTTGGAGGGAAAGCAAAAGAATTTGAAAATTGCATATTTAATCAAGACAAGGTTTGAGAGAAGACATGCTTGTTTATCAATTGACTTGACTCAAATAGATTGGACATCCTATTCGTCTATCATTGGAGATTGGGGATGGAATCCTCATGATTTCCATAGTTGGTTAGTGGATGGAAACCCTTGAACTAGTTGCAACAGTCTCATATAGGGATTGTAATTGGGCTTCACTGATTTGTTGTTTGGGCAGCTCTTACAGAGCATGTTTGTCTGAGATTTAAACAGCTCTCTTAGCACTAGGAATTGTAATTCTGTTTGCTATAAGTTTGCTATATTTCTAATAATAATATTGCTGCAGTTGTTCGTGAAAGTTATGGCAAACAGAATTATCTATAAGTGTAATCCTCGCTGTAATAAGAAGATTAACCTGTTTTGTGAACTGCTGTGTTGTTTGTTCAATTTTGCAAGGGTCTACCATTCATTTCTACATATGCTGATAAGCATATTATCATCTGTAGCAGATCTAATTTGAAAAGAGCTTTCAACATTGGTTTCCCATGGAGTTGAATCAATTAGAAATATACAATATCCCTAATCAGGGATTTTACTGTGATATCAGAGCCTTGATCCTGCCAACCAGGGAATCAACAGCTGACACATTTTGGTCAAAAGTGGATACACAAGATGGCAAATAGACAGAGACACGAATTGATAAGAGAAAGAAAAGGCTCAGGCAATGTTTGAAGCGTGATCAATTTGAATGCAAGCTAAAGAGAGATGACTCAAGTACTCAAAGATGCAATGCAATGATGATGCAAGTCATGCAAGGTCAGAAAGCTCTGAGAGCTCCAAAATCACCTAACGGTTGATTCATCACCTGATCCCTTCCAACCCAAATTCCTTCAAAAGAGACCAGATCCATCGGAAGGAGAGGCGAAAGAGATAATATAGGACTTTTCAGCCCTTTGTGCTGAATACAAAACCCTAGAACAAAAAATTGGGGACGATTTATCATTTTCTACATTTAGCAACATCAAATTACAAAATGACCCTTGAACTGAGAAGAAACCAATTCGTAAATGGGCTAACAATGACTTGCAACAACATTTAGGCGAGGTTCCTGTACCTATGTTTGATTGGACACAAAAGTGTTCAGCATGTGCTTGGATTCAGAAAATCAACACCTACCTATCTCTAAATCCAATGAACAAAGAAGAAGCCATCAAGTTTGCCTCTCTCCAGCTAGAAGAGGTGGCCTATGAATGGTTGTACCATGGTATAGTGACACAAGGGCATAATCTCATCACTACTTTTGAAGAGTTCAGCTAAAGGTTGATTAAAAGATTTGATAGGTTGATCAAAAAATTCACTTTCGAGATTTGGCATAGCTAAAACACTATGGATCAATGGAACACTACATAGGTGATTTTCAGAGGATAGTTGTTAAAGTTCTTGATGTATCTACAAGAAGGATAACTGCTCTATTCATAGAAGTATTGGCAAAGTCACTAAAGGGATTGATCAAGGCATTGGAGCCTTCCACTCTTCAAGAGGCAATCAAAAGGGCCCTTGCTTTGGAGTCTTCCTTACCTCAAAGTTAATCTTGTGTTAGTGTTCCTCCAATAAACTAGAAGAAGTTCCAAATAGGAGAATCAAGCACACAGAAGATTCTGCCACCATTAAAAAGAAATGAAGACAGCAAAATGCACTTAAGAGAAAGCAACTCTATTTCCATTGCAAAAAACCCGAAGAATGATGACAAAAGCACCTTGGCAAAGGACAAGTGCACTATACTGAAGTTAGATCAAATGAGGAAACAAAAAAAGTTGAGGCTGAGAAAGCAAATCAACAATTTGATGGAGACGACCTATGTGAAGGAACTCTTGCGGTTCTCTTTGGAACTCAAAGGTCAATCCATTTAATATTTGCAGAGTGCTAGCAAGCCAAAAGGATCACTATTTTGATCGACAATGGACCAACCCACAATTTTATAAACGAGGGTCTGGTCGCAAGAAGAGGATTAGTAGCTGAGAATTTCAAGGGATCCAATGTGACTGTGACTGATGGGTTTACCATACCATGTGTACAAAGAATTTGGCAGCTTAAAATGTCTCTTGGAGATCATTTGATATGTGAGGATTCTATGTGGTCAGATTGGGGGATATGGACATGGTGCTTGGAGTACACTAGCTACAATCATTGGGAGAATTCTCATAGAACTACCATTCGATGGAATTGAAATTCAAAAGCGAAGGAAAGGAAGTACTTCTCAAGGGAATCAGAAAAGGAGCACCCTAAGTAATTACTTCTAAGAGGATGGAAAGAGTTTTTGAGAGAGGACAAGTAGCTTGGGCAGCAAGCTGCTTGATCACACCAAAACAATCATCCATGAACAAGAAGGATGCTTACCATATTGATGTGCAGGCTGTGTTGGACAAACACGGCAAAGCTTTTCAAGATATCCCCCAAGACTTCCACCTGATCGAGGGTTCTAGCATATTATTGAGCTTGAAACAGGTGCAAAGCCGATGCTAACCACTCCTTAATGTCACCCTAGGATCCACAAGGAAGAAATTGAAAGGCAGTAAGTAAAGGAGCTTTTAGATATGGACCACATAAGGCCAAACTCTCGCCCATTTGCCTCTTGAATAGTGTTGGTGAAGAATAAGGACAACACCATGAGGATGTGAATTGACTACTAGGCATTAAAGAAGAAAACAATCAAGAACAGATATCCCATTCCTAGGATTGATGAATTAATAGATGAGTTGCATGAAGTTGTATACTTCTCAAAGATTGATCTATGCTCAAGTTACCATTAGATCTAGATGAGGAATGAAGAGGTTCATACCACTTCTTTCAAGTGTCACTATGGACACTTTAAATTCTTAGTCATGCTCTTTTGTTTGACTAATGCTCTTGCAACCTTTCAATCATGCATGAATAAGTTATTTAGCAACCAGTTAGGAAAGTTTGTCACAGTTTTCTTTGACGATGTCTTGACATGCAGTAAAACTTGGGAAGAGCACTTGAAGCATTGGATGAAGTTTTGACCATATTGGAGTAGCACTTGTTCTTTGCTAAACAATCAAAGTGTGAATTTGGGCTTAAGAAGATTTTGTATATGGGTCATGTCCTCAATGAACAAGGGGTCCAAGTGGACCGGCAAAAGATTCAAGCTATTAGGGATTGGTCACCCCCTAAGAATTTGTCGTAGTTAAAAGGATGCTTGGGATTATACAGCTACTACAAAAGATTTGTAAAATGATTCTCTCAACTCATAGTACCGCTTATAGATCTGACCAAGAAGAGAGCATTTAAGTGGACAGTGCTGCCAAGCAAACTTTTACCAGAAAAAGGTAATATGTTCACGTCCAATGCTTGTTGTCTTAAATTTTCACTTACATTTGTGTTGGAACATGATGCTTCTAGTGAGGGCATTGGAGCTGTTTTGATGCAGCAACAGCAACCCATTGCTTTTGAAAGTGGGAAACCAATAGGGGTGGAAAAAAAGTTTTCTATTTATGATAAGGAAATGTTAGCAATCATGCATGCTTTAGGGAAGTTTAGAGAATACTTGATGTGTGGCAAGTTTGTGGTTATGACTGATCACAACAGTCTTAAGTACTTTCTCAATCAAAAAGACCCACTTTATATGTGAAGGGTAGGCATGATGTAGTTGTCGATGCATTATCTTGAAGACCCACTTTATGTTCTATCTTTTTTATCTCTGTCAATTAGGTCACTACCATCATATCTAATATGCCAAGAATTATTTTGCTACTAATTTGTTGGATGGAGGAGTACAAGATGACAAGTTCAAAGTGGTTGGAGACCTAATTTTGCATCAAGCGAGGATATATTTGATCCTAGAATCAAAGATGAGGCAAAAGATTTTAAGAGCCATGCATGATACTCCATTGATTGGGCATTTGGGGCATTTTGAGACATACAAACAAATCAAAGAGAGATTCTCCTTGAAAAGAATGAAAGGAGATGTGCTCAAGCACATTAAGGAATGTTGATCTTGTCACCATAACAAGGCAGAACAAGTCTATCTCACAGGCCTACTTCAGCCATTATCCATTCCTGACCAAAAATGGGAAAGTATATCTATGGACTTTATCACTAAGTTACCCAAGATAAATGACAAAGCCTGAATCTTTGTTGCCGTGGACAAACTCACCAATTATGTACATTTTTATGCCATATCCTCTTACTTTAGAGCTTTCCAAATTGTTGATTTATTCTTCAAAGAGGTTTGCAAATTACATGGGTTACCTAAGAACATTGCTAGTGACAAGGACAGCAGGTTTTTGAGTAACTTTTGGCAAGAATAGAGCACATCCCTAGCACAGGTTATGACTCCCAAACAAATGGACAGACTGAAATTGTCAACAAATGGATTGAGCCATAACACAATGATTTATGTGGGGTAATGTTTTGTGAGTTGCACATTTCAAGTTGGACATAACACTCTGTGATCTAGGGAGAACCAGTTCACCTTGTGATGTGAAAGGAAGTGGAGAAGAAAAATATGCTTCCTACACTAATCTATGAGAGGAGGTATGTGCAAAAATTCAATTGGTCATGCAATTATAAGGAAATAAACACAAAAGCAATATACCATAACACGGAGATTTAAGTGGGGAAAACCCTTTCAAAAGAACAACCCCACACTCCAAAAAACAACTCAATGAATCATCCAGTATTCAATGGTTAAAATACACTTATAGAGTCAAAGCCTTTACAGAAGTATCACCAACATGAAATCCGAAGCAATTATGGAAGCATAACAATACCTACAAATCATGAAATCTTCAAATAGTAATTAGGAAACCATACGTTAAAACTACCCAAAATATGGCACCCAAATCTCTAGTCAAATCCAATTCCCAAATCCCTAGTCAAAATCCAAACACCCAAATTCCACAATGAGTCCACAGACTAAAAATAGCATATTCCTAACACCTTAAATGAGCTGTCATAACATTGTCATTGTTCACTCACCAACTTGGGCATTCCATTTTGGCTCCATTATCTCCATTCAAAGATGCCTTATCATATGTCATAACATGCATCATAAGTTGGTCAACAAGTGTAACTCCCTCTTACAGCTCTTTTGTGCATCATCGATGCTCTTACATCTCCAATGTGGGATGCCCAACTTCTGGAGGCCATAACTTTTGGTTCCAAGAAGCTGATTGAGCCCCTTTTTTATTAATTGTAGATCTCAAAGAGGTCCATGTCACCATAACCCGCTTGCTATTTCAACATTTTTCAAGCCAAAGTCAACCTCTAGAGCCCTATAAATTGCATTTTGGTGTTCTATAGCCCAAAAATCACATTTTTTCATTCTTAACATTAGGATGCAAGGTTGATACAGATTTCCCATTTGGGGCTAGGGATAGAAGGGCCAAGTTTTCAATATGTCTATGGAATCCATAACAAGGCCTTGAGACAAGGGGCACACCACCAGAGAACATATTGATTTGATAACACTGTGAATGGCTGTAAATTAGCATGCTAGAAATACATGCCATCCTTCAATAATGACATGCTTTGTGCTTCTACTCAATTTAATCGTAGAGAGCAAACAGAGGTAAACTAAGGGGCAATTAACGCTAATTTGATCTTGAATGACATCACTTTCCAAAGCTACCTATATAAATTCATTCATTAGTAATTCTGCTCAAATAGCCCACCTATCCTATAAGCTGGACAAAAAATTTAATTCTTCTTGGAAGAGTAAATGCCAAGACATATGGGGCAAATACTGATGTTAATAAACGATGTATTCTATGTAGCAGAGGAATTTCCATCATATTAAGTATGAAATAAAACTGGAAACTCCTGCTTTATATTTGTAAAACTTTAGCATTTCAATATGAGACAGTAGCAAGTCAGTTATTACAAATTTGTCAATTGTTTTATCAAAAAATGCTGACTTGCACATAACAAAAGGGTTTAAAAAAGCACTTGCTTAGTTGTAAGAATTAACCTCACCTCGGCCCAGCGTCTAACAAAAGATGAGATCCTAGAAAATAACATTATACATATATGAATTAAAATATTAGGGCCCACTGGACCATATGGCCGTCTAATAATAGGAATAGCAGTTGGATGATGCATTGCAATCATAGGAAATCAGCAAGATTAAATAGACTACCATAAACCATCAAGAAAAATAAACACATACACACTAAAATCTCAAGAGAATTTTCTGGGTAAATCTTGCTTCATTATAATCCAAGTTATCCTTCTTATGTAGAGTATTCCTACTTTCCACAATTAGTACTTCTAAATTAACTACTGGCATAACTTAAAAAAAAACTCTTAGACTGTAAAAAATTAAAATTCAGTGGATATTCCTCTCTATATCCTATTGGCCTATGTTTGCACCTAAGATGATATTGCTGGTTCTTAATGCTCCATAGCATGGAAACCTACTCTGACACCTGCTAGATATGATAATTGCATTATTTACAAGCTATGTACCACTGAGTCCACATTTTATTAGGGGGAGGGAATGGATGAGGAAACGTAAGAAATTAATAAAAAATGAGGGAATTCTAGAAATACCTTTGAAATCCTAGAAATTATATTTGACTTAAAAAATAATATGGCAGACATGGATGGATACTAGTAAGTGAGGAGTGTGGAGTCATCCCAAGATCATAATTTATAGGATTTTACATAAAAATTATAGCCCAATAAATAGATTTGTCTGTTATAATCAGTATATCATGTGTGGGAGACAATAATGAAATTTCACTCCTTGAAGCAAACAACGATCATTACAGATGTCAAGCTTCTGTAATCCAAGATGTTCAGTGGAAACAAGTTTCAGGAAATAAATCGCTTATACAAGAGAAGTGACTAGATGATTCCGGACAGTCTTTAATTTCCATCATCAGGCACCAAGGAACGATGTCCAGGCATTTTTTTTGGTTTCTTATCAACAAAATCCACATAAAAGCATGTAAGGCCGTATAATTCTAGACTTCCCAAGATTTTGGCAGTATGCTACCGTGTCTTAGAACTTAAAAAACAGCCTGAACCCTTAATGTTTTCAATATTTGCAGAGAGAGAAGACTCAAACAAACCCATTAACACAACAAAAACAAACCCTTGGACCTCCATGAAAACAAGTGGGCATGAGAAATATCTAAAGAAAGGGGTGATTGAAACTTGCCTTCTTGAAATCTTGAGGGGCAACTCCAGGAAGATAGAAGCACTCTGCTCTCAACAAAACCACAACCACCATAGAAATCCATATCACCAGCTTCATCATTGCCATGTTCAGTCAGGATCGAAACCTATAAACCCACTTGTTCAATCTCAGATTCGGTTGGGAATGTAAGAGAGTAGGCTCTGTAAAAAAAAGTTGGATCTGTACTCAGTGAGTCAAGGGTTTATTATTTATTGTCATTTTATGTGTAGGGAGGAAGTGAGGAAGGAACAAAACGGAAAGAACACAGTTTAGTAAGACAACCATCTCATCTCCGTTGCTATTTTCTAATAGGAAATTTAAAACACCGATACTTGTTGCGAGAGCGTGAAAATTGACGTCCATTTACAACTTTTTCATTGTTTTTTTCTGTACAATAATTGCAGGGTTTTTTTAATTGCACCCTAGACCTTGACTTTGCAATTTAATGACATGACCATAATTTTTTTAAAAGATCTGCATTTAATATTATCTAGAAACATTTACCAAAACAATTTAAATAACTACTAGGTGCTTAGAATTGGTAAAGATTTAAAGTCTTGCTTGGGCATTTATGGAACTGTGCATTAGCACATGGAAGCATGGCTGGTCCTTGTGCTTATTTTGAGAATAACAATTTTTGGACCTTCCATAAGTTTCCAACTAATGTCACCAGCTAGGGCTTGCTTTTAATCTCAAAAAACTAAAGGACCAATGGTTCTTAAGTTGACCTTAATATTGATTGAAATGTAATTATGTTTTTTATTTAAATAGAAGTATACAATTTTTAATGGAGGATAAAGATAATAACAATTTGAAGATATATATATTCAAAATTATAATTAAATTCTATATAATGATTTTTTAAAGATTTTAAACTATACAATTACTGATATATAATTTTTAAATATAATTTTAATAATTAAAAAATATGATAGAATTTTTTTTATATTAATAATCGAGCAAACAACAATAATTACAAAATAGACGCAACAAACAGCCCACCATCCTAAAAACTACTGCTAAATTGTTACAGCATTCTCATTGTTGCAAACAGAAATCTGTACAGTTATTTACATATATTGCACTGCTGATTACACATTTCCTGAATAGCTGCTTACACGTTAAAAACATACAAGTAAAAGGAACATGATGCACATCGGGACACATTGACCACTTGGTTACAAGATGATAGATTAAAAAACATTGCATTGACTAGCAAAGAAACAACAGATGCCAACAGATCCTACGTTGGGTGTCATGCGTGACTATGCTTCATTTCCTCCTTGTACACTGCCACTACGCCATCACAGCCTAACTTAGCCATGGAGCTCTTCTTTAAGTTTTTCCAAGGCCTGCATAAAGACATCAATATTGGGTTGATCATGTTGCCATGAGCGGTCGTGCATGACTTCTCTCTGATGGAAAGGGGTCCTCTCATTCTTGAGCAGCTTTGGGAATTTGCTTTCCGCAACCTCCATGATGGCAATGACCTACAAGGAAACATTATAAAATGTGAGCCTTTTATTCGATTCAGTAAGTAACCTTCGTACCCCACTGTATTTGTCCTCATTCCTTGCTTTCCATAACACCCACAAAATTTCAGTAGTAAGAAAAAACCAGAAGAGATGCAACTCTTTGCTTAATTTACTATCAAAACCCATCAAAATTTCTTTCCAGGTGAAATTCCTACTTGAATACCAAGTATTTTGACCATTCTAGAGCAAATTCCAAATCTCCTTAGCATACAAGCAATCAAAAAAAATATGAGATACAGATTCAGGAACCCTCCAAATATCACAAATAACATCACAAACTTTCAACTTGAAGGGAACTTTTTGAAGTAAAACCATCTAAAACAAGTCTTTTTAGCATCTATCCCATTATGCCACAAATACTTAAAAACTTTTTGCCAGTCCTTACTTTCAAGGTTAGCCTTCTAGGCCCTATTGAGATAGTTAGCAGGAGTGCATGAGTTAATTAATTCTTTATAAATGTCCTTAGTTTTGACTTCTTGCAAGGGTAGGGTACCCTTCCATAAAATTTTAAGCAGATCATCCTCCCAGCTACCTACTTGGAGACTTGGGTTCCACCTTTTATAGGCCTCCCTTAGTACAGAGTAAGTCCTAAAGTTAGAGGGAGGCAGCCCATAATCCTCCCTCAACTGATCCCAACTAACTAGAGTTCCATCCCTGAAGATATCATTGAATGTTTTAATGCCAATCCGATTCCAATTCTTAGCTGAGCAGCCTTGCAATAATGCTAAAGGATTTCCATTGTTTTCAAGATTCCACTAGATGGATCTACCTGGATGGATTAGGTTGTTGCTAGGATCACTTAGGAGAGGGCTAGTGAAACTGCCCCTTATGGATTCCCAGGCCTTTCAAATACTTCTGAAAACTGATGATCCAGCAGGCACTATTGGATACTTGGTGATGAGGAGATCACTAAAAGGCAGATCCTTCCAAGACTTAGCCAATTTTGGTATAGCTTGAGAGATGTTATTCATGATAAGAATCTTCCACGGTTCATTCCCATCAAGGGCCTTGATGACCCACTTCGCAGAAATATGATAGAATTGACTTTAATATATATATTAATATGGGTTTTTATTTATTTTTATATGGATTTATGTACTTTTCTTACATATTTGCTTAGTTTGTTTAGGTTGTTAATAAAGGGCACACAATCTATTGGGAGGGGGGTGAATGAGTAGATTAAACAATTCAAAACAATTATGAAACCTTTACAATTAATTAATAAATTTTTAACATGAAGAGCAATGAACCAAAAGTAAAACAATCATAGCACAACACAAGATCACACACAGCACCAATTTTTTACTTGGAAACTCGAAAAGGGAAAAACCATGGTGGGAAGCTCACACAAGCATAAATATAATAATGAATCTTTACAATATGAAGTAGGCACCAACCTACCAGAGACACCAATCCCCAAATGATTCAGTAGGCACCAACCAATAGGAGACACCAATCCCCATTGGAACAAAGACACAAATCTTTGTTGGAACAATACAACATGAAGTAGGCACCAACCTACCAGAATAGAAATAATGGTGGATTTGAGATATGACACCACTCTCTTTTCTTCATGCTTTTGCTATGACACAATTGTGCATCCCACTAAGTACATTTGTTGTAATCATTAATGGATGCACTTTGTTACTTTCACAGACACATACTTGAACACACTGATCAGCTGATACTCATACTCTCATTTTTTTTAATTCTTAGATGCATCTGAACATTTGAAATATATACATGACACTACATTGATACTCTTCTATGTCATCTAGGGATCCACACCAACCTAGACAACATAGGATGGACCTAAATTCAAATTACATCAAATGTGTAATACAAGGGTCCAATCTTTCTGCCAATAGCACTTGACATCTTGCACCACTAAGGGAACCTTAAACAGGTCATATCCTCACTCCACATGCTTGAAACTGTTACCACACTTGCCTCAAACTTGGAATAGCTTAATGAGACTTCTGAAATTTCAATCCCCTGTGCACTAAGTCGTGCCACCAGAAACTCAAGATCATGATAGAACTAGTGTAAGCATACTCTCCTTCCAAATCATAAGGCTACAACGCATTTCTAAAAGAAATGCCACCCATATTAAGTAATCTCTCAAGATATCCTTTTGGACCATTACAAATATTTATGACTACATACTCGACATTGTATGATGAATACATGAACTATCTGAGAGTAGTCACACCATGACAAACATGATACAAGATATGATTGATTAGATAGCCTACACACTGTCAACCAACACACTACTGAAACCTTTAGATTGTTGTTAATACTTCTACTTTTACAATCTTTCTTCAACTTTGACAACTGTCACATCTGACAACCTTAACACCCTTTGATAACCACTTGTTGCAAAGACAGTTGTCATTGCACCAAAAGAGCGACCTGTTAATGCCCGATACAACTGCCAGATTTAATGAATCCATGGGAGGTGGTTAATCCATGTCATGAACTTAAGTGTTGCGCTACACAACACAAAGAGACCAAGGGCACACACCTTGCAACACTTCCCCAAGTGCAAACGAGGGGTTCAACCCCGTGACCCAGGCTTTGATACCAATTTTTGCAAAGAAGGTTGTTATTGCACCAAAATATCGACCTATTAATGCTCGATACAATCACCAAAGTTAATTAATCCATGAGAGACAATTAAACCATGTCATGAACCCGAGCATTGTGCTGCATAGCACAAGGAGACCAAGGGTGCACACCTTGCAACACCATTGACAACAAAAATGACCTACTGACATTAGTTTGACATCAACGACAACCTATTCTCAATAAACTTTCTCCCTTTGACTAATATATTGTCACATCCGAAACCATGTTTCCAGATAGACCCCCCTTGAGTCTATGCACCACAATCTTTAAACAACACTCTACAAGAGCACCAACCCTTCTTGCGGTAGGGAGACCAAGCTCCCCCTCACCCCGTGCTTTCCTCTTGAGTCAAGAGGATGGAGTAATAACTCCCAAATTCTACTAGAGAAGCTCAAATTTCTTCTTAGGAAGTGGCTTCGTGAATATGTTTACAACCTGCTCCTTTGTATCCATTTATTCCCATTTGACTTCTTTCTTTGCAACCTTATCTCTCAAGAAATGATATTTTATTGCAATGTGTTTTGTTCTTGAGTGCATCGTCAGATTCTTTGAAATGTTTATAGCACTTGTGAACATCACAAAGAATAGTGATAGGATCTTCAAACTCAACCTTCATCTCCTTCAACTTTTGCTTCATCCAAAGCACTTGAGTGCAACATGATGCTACAACAATGTATTTTGCTTCTACTATAGATAAAGAAACTGATCCTTTTTTTTCCCTGTTATGTCTTGAGTTTCACCACAAACTTAATTGAGCTTTTCTAAAATAAGTTATAGTTGAAATTGAGAGTACACAAAAAGTTAATCCAACTTTTATATTTGAATGCACAAGATACATCAATACAAGTTGTGGTTATCTATGGTTTTGGATGGATTGGTAAAACAACCCTCATTGATGTCATTTATGCATATATTGACCTCCAAGTTTATAAGAAATTTAGAATTCATATGTAACAAAACTATAACAACAATGATATGAAAGTCCTCTAAGAAAATATTTTGAATGAGTTCCTTCACAGATGAAGGGTTGAAAGAATTGTTCATGTCCCTTGCGAAAGACACATTTTATGGTACGTGAAGATACACGTTTTGTGGGATCTATAAGTTAGATAATTCATAGAAACAATCATATGTATTTATTGTATAGATATATAGAAGGAACTCTTGTATATTATCAATGTATGAACTATAATAGCATCAATATAGTTAAGATTATTTTCAATGATGGTAAGATTATGTGATTTTTTTAAAAATTACAATTATGATATCTTTTATAAATTAAATTATTTAAGTGTATAAAGAATATTTTTGACAATTGTCTTTTCATGAAGAGAAATTGATGATTCTATCTAAAAATTTAGTGAAATTCTTATTAAAAACACAATGCCGAGATTTTTATTTAATCTTATTTTTCCTTGTTGAGTTCATATTTAGAATGACATATAATGAAGATTGAGGGTGATGGAAATTTTCCTAGCATATATTATAAATGATTACCAATTTTGTCTATAAAATACAAGATGTGGGGAAACTTTCCATAAGGATATTTCTTAATTTGATAAAGGGAAGTGAAATTTTTAAAACAATTTTTCTATGCTTCTTAAAGTCATTTTAAAAAAAAAAATATTAAACCTTTGCCTCTTGGGGTGCAAATATTTAGATATTTTATTTTTGGGGGAATTTTCCTTGTAATCGTGTTGCACAACTAGTATAAATATATATTTTTAAATTTGTTTAATATAAGATGTATTTCTTCCTAAAAAATAATATAGATTAGCAATAAAAATTATGTGGCTTACTAGGACTTGTGGCCTTGCATACATGTTGATTGGGCATAAGAAGGTTTCCCATCAAGTTCTACATATGTTCTAGTATAACTTGTAAAAATGATTGGTATAACCTAGCTTGCTTTGATACCAAGTTAGAAATTAGGATCTTAGGATACTAATCATTATAAATATATATAAAATAAAATAAAATGAGAATCATACAAGCATAGATTTTACACATTACACAAGATATACACGGGGAAAACCCTTTAGGGTAAAACCCCCCATAAAATGTCAATTTATTAAAACACATACAATAATGGTCTATTATAACATAGACTAAACCTGGGGAAAACTTCTCTATACTTCCACATGGCCAATAATACCTCACGTGCATAGTGATAGATTTCACTATCAATCTCCACATTCTTCACCTCTCAAATGAGAGGGAACCTCCTTAAATACACGAGAAAGGGTGGCACAGTACCTTAAGGGGTATTAGTCACACCTATTCAAAATAACCATTCATAAATAATTAATGATCTAATAGTATTAGGCTATAACTATTTTAAATGTGATATGCTTAAGAAAGCATATAATATATAAGGTTTAATAACCTTATATTACAATGTATTATATAAATGTTATAAGGGTTGACCCCCAATAACATTATGTTCTAACAAAGAGAAAGCATGGGTTTGGATGTGTGGTTACATGATTCTCATTTTATTTTTCACATGGAGTGCAAGTAGATATCTTGATGTTGTAGAGGTATTCATGGAGACTTTGAAATTTTATTGTAAAATATGTATTCATGACATAATGCATTGAGTGTGGATGCTTTTGGAGGTTAGTTTTTTCCCTCGTAAGGGTTTTCCTAGGGTATATGTCTTGTGTCATCTTGATTTTATGTTTGTCTATTATTTTTTTTTATTTTAGATTATAAATAATTATTTGCATATTTTTCTTTTGTGGTTATTTGAAAATAGTTCTGTATAGCTGCAAATTTTTAACCAATTGAACAACAATAAACTATTTTTTTTTTTAAACTAAATGTATCACACAAATGGCAAGTCAACAAAGACAATAGGCATCATTACTACATGAAACACCACTTGAAACCAAAAAAAATGTAGAAGAGATGTTTTAGTGAACGTGCAAGAAAGATAAAAATAAGAAGAGTATAAAAGAGAGCACGTGCATCACCATGCAACACCCTAGTCTACAATGGTTCTACATGAAAGATGAAGGACAAACCCTTGAAAATTAACTAAAATTAAAAGAAGATGCCAAAATAAATATGGATACATTAACCTTCTTCTTTCATATATGATAATGTAGATAATAACATTGGCGTATTTTCCTAATTTAATTTTAAGAAAATATGAGATGAGGGAGAGAAAATAATAGCACAATTATTAATTACATTACAATGTTCATTCCATTTAATATTATAACACTTAGTCATTAAGAAGGAATATTTACTTTGCTTCTCTAACTCCAAAACATGTGAGTGCAATATTCTTTTTTTACATTTAGTAGAGAGATACATAATTAAGCTTCCCAAAACATGAAAAAATTACACATCACAATAAATACAATGATTTACTTAAAAAATATGTTTGGCTATTTTCTACTTCACATCACTTTATTTTGTAACAACATACAAAATATATAAAAGATATTATACATGATATAAAAAACCATTGATTTAATCTTTAATTATGCATTCCAATTTAATTATCATAAATATATCAAGAATCTAAAAATGAATGGAATTAGTTAAAATTAGTTAAGAGACTAGACTATATTCTACTTTGTGGTGAAATTTCCACTTTGTGTAGACATCAAACATGAGATTGATTTGACAAACCCAATATTTTTGTTGTGTCTTGCATACATACCCCACTTTCCCTTAGTAAAGTAAGGAATTCCATCTTTATGACTTATATTTTAATCTTATCAACATTTTTTATTTTTGCTAAACTCTATTAATATTTATAAAAAAATCAAGCTTTCAAAATGGTGACATTTATATTTTGAACCTTTATTGATGTTTTAATGATTTTGCAAACCTATGAACCTAGCGATGTTGAAATTGAGCTCAAAATGAGCTTTATTGACACTTTAGGAAGTTTTGAAACACTTGGAAGTAGTGACAAGTGTAAGATAAACTATTTATTGGGAAATTAGAAAGTTTGGGAATTGGACAAGACATCAACAAGGTTCTTGTTCGGGTTTCAAGCATTTTGACAACTTAACAAGGTTAGAGGAAGCTCAAAATGGGCAAAAAGAGAGGAAAATATTAGAATATTCCATGAGCTTTGAATGTTTGCTTCTTTTGTTTGATGTTAGTCAACTTTTTATTTTTTCCTTATTCCCTACTTTATTTTTGAGTGTTTTATGTCTTGTCAGATTTTTAGTGTTTGTCATTTTTGAATGACAATAAATGAATTTTTGAAACCTTGACATTTATTAGAGCTAGTGTTGTTAGGGGCTCAATGCATCACCTTTGTCAAAAATTTTAGAGTTTCCTCTATAGAATACCAATCTTACAGAATTTATTGTTACACATAATCTCCAAAATTTAATGCTTGGCAAGGGATTTTTAACTGTCATGCACTCGACTAATTTCTCTCGACCTAATCCTAACTTTCCCTTAACTCTACATTTATAGATTTCTTCTTGATACACGCATGTTTATTTTTGTGTTTGTTTGAATTTCTTTTTGATCAGTTTTAATTTTTTCTATTGTATTTTTTAGCTTTGGTGATTTCTTTCATCATGAAAAAATCTACATTTTTCATGTTGTGAGGAGCTATTGGAGTGTCTCTGTGTTTTTAGATGTGTAAATACCAATTGTTCTTCATGATTTTTTAATTTCTCTTTGTCACTAGCTTGGTAAGGTTTCATACGAGCGTCTAGTTATTTAATGGCATTTTTGTATATGTTTACTTTATTTGTTCACTACTTGTACATTTTGGTTGGTGGTTACGGTATTCGGTTTCACTATTTGGTAGATTTTTAATATTTTGATCATTTTATTACTTGGTGACATCATGCTCCCACAAACACTCATTTTGGGTCTTGTCAAAGTACAAGGCTTTTTTTACTTGGTGACATCATGCTCCCACAAACACTCATTTTTGGTGTCATGATTGTAGAGTTTGTTTTTCCACCTTGCTTTAGGTATAATTTCCTTACAGACCTTGATACAATTCCCATACTTATATTTTTTAGATCCCTTTAAGTGGTGCAGGAGCACCTTTGGAAAAATGTTGTCAATCAAAGTTGATCATGAGTAGGCTTTAGGGAGTTGAGTCAATATACATTAAATAAGGTCATGGAGACCATTTAGTATTGTAATGAGTCATGTTTGATTCTTGTTAGGTGATTAGGGGGTCATTTGTGTTGGTGTTACAAAATTGCAAAATGTTGTAAAAGATGTCAAGCAAAAATTGCAAAATTGGCAAGTTTGTGGAATGCTAACGGTTAGACATTTCAAAAGTCAGTTTAGTACGGTTGAGTTAGTTTTTTTTGGAGGGAAACATGTCTAAATAGGTGTGAGGATGCATTATAAGGGTTGGTTGTGAGTTTGAAGAAGATTTTGATCAATAAAGCATTGTTTTCCCTTAATTTTTGAACATCTCCTTCTGTACAGTGTGATTGCAGGGTTGTTGTACGACCCGTACAGTATCTTATTGAGCCAAGTTGAATTGAATTTCATTGGAGACTGTCATAGCTTTGATTTGAATCCTATTTTGAGGTTTTTCATTTTGTTTAGTGCATTTTATTGTTGAATCTTTGAGACCGGGTCTGAACTTGCAGAGTTAAGGGTTTTGTTGTCTCAAATGCAAAATAAAACCCACTCCACCTTTTGTAGGCATTGTATCTCAGTGTAATGGATAGATTTTGGTAGGGATAAATCTTGGTAATTTTTGTGGGTGTAGGGGAGGTTGAATAGTGAATTGGGCATGATGCCCTAAGAGAGGAAAGTGTGTTTTCCTTATGAATTTGTGAGGTTTGAATATGGAAATGTGTGGAATTGGTTAGGGAAGCATTATTTGTTGATTTAAAGAGTATGTCTAGAGTTATTTGGATCTTTTGAAGTGATGGAAAGAATATAGAAGGCCTAGAAGTGTGTTTTTTAATAAAACCCTTTGTTTACTGCTTAAAAGGAGGGTTTTGTGGATTGGTGTGTTGGACACTATTTCTACTAACAAAAAATGTGAAATATTAGGTTATGTACCCTATGGATTGCTTCCCAAGTGGTTTTGGAGGTTGGTGAGAAGTTTTGTGACAAGTCTCTTTGTAAAATAGACCTAATTTGGGGTCTAGACAGTGTAGGAAGCCTGATTTGATGAAGTTGTTACAAAATAACTTGTTGAAGTTTTGTGATATGTTTTTGTGTGCCCAAATGGGTGTTTGAAAACTTGTTGGTCCTAGGTTGAAAGGAATTCTCCAAGAAGTTATACCCGATTTAGTCAAGTGGCTATACTATAAGGAATAGTGAAGGTTGGTTGTGATATGGTGAAGTTGAAGATTTGAGTCTTTGAAGATGTTGTTTTTGGTTGAGATTGTGTTGAGTGGTGTTGTAGACCTCCCCTAATTGGCATAATTAAGTCATGTTTTTTATCATCCCTTCATTTGAATGCCTTTTAGCTTGAATTCCTAATCATTTTCCAATATTTCTTTTAAAATCAATAATATGTGAATACCTTTAGCATGATTCTTTTAGTATGGGTTATGAATTTTCTTCAATCCTTGAATTTGATTCCTTAATCATTTTCTCTTTGGCTCATGGTTTCAATTTTACTTTTGTTAGGTTCCTTTTGGGATGAGTTATAAAGTATTCATAACTCTTGAACCCTCAAATTTTACATAGTGTTACTTTTTGATTCTTTGATGTCAATCATATCCTTATTTAAATTCCTTAGAGGTAAGAGTTCTATGGTATCCCAATCCTTGACGTTTGATGTTTTATATTATATGTATATATTTGAATCAAATATATGAAGATACTTTTGTTTAACTGCTTTGGGTAAATGTTAAGGATGACGCTCAATCCATGAATCTCATACTTAGAATTTCCATTCCTTTTTGGAGTCATTATTTTGGTCATCCCTTTGTACAAATGCCTTTGGGCATGAATTTTTTGGTATCCTTGATTCTCGATCTCTAACATTTTACACTGTGTTATATTTTTTAGGTTCACAAGTTTGGGTATATCTTTATTTGAGTTTCTTGTGACATGTGTTAAAGTATCTCTAGTCCTTAATTCCTAACAGTTTCCTTTGTATATCTATTCATAATTGGAGATGTAAATATGCCTACATTATTTTTCTTCAAGCATGAGTTATGGAGTACTCTTGATTCACGAGCTTTGATATTTTACACTACATTACCTTTTCATATTTATGAGTTTGGAATTTGTTGTCACATGAAATTGCACCCTACTAAACACGAAGTCTAGCATTCCAATGACACAATAGAAAAAAACTCAAAGTGTGGGACCTTTCTTTTGATAAGTGCAATGTATTGGTCCAACCCAACACATGAAAACCTACCACTATCCTACTCTAACAACTCATAGAGGAAAAGGGGAGAAGGAATGCATGAAAAGGAAATGGGTGTTGGTGTACACCAAGATGGAAAGTTGTTTCTTCCTGGACAAGATTGCTCAGTACATCAAAGAAGGAGACCAAAGGGCTCACACATATCTCTATTTGATCAATTCTCAGAGGCATACATGAGTTTAGGGTTTGACAAGGTGTTGGAAGGAAAGAAAGATTCTCAAGACAACAACTATAAACAAAATAAGTCAACATATGTGCATGAAAAAGATAACAAACACTCAGACATGAAGGTAATGAAAGATTACTCATACATAAAAGAGGAGAGAACCAACAAAAATGATCAACTTCATTAATGTAGAGGCATAGAGCCAACTTTTACAATTGCAAAGATGCAAGAAATGCATAATTCTACCAAAGAAAAACCCCAGAGGAGCCAGAGGAAGAACCCTTGAAATGAATACATTTCTTTCCTTTATAGATCAGGCATAACTTAGAACCACAAACTAAACCCTAACCCTAACTAAGGTTAGCAAAGAAGGCTTTGTGTGAAAGGATGGAGCCATCTATGGAAATCATGAATAGGGCATGGATCCATTAGGAAAGTCAACAAAATGACAATAAATGAGCATGGGTACCCATAAAATCCACTAGAAAAAGTTAGGGGAGCAATAAATGTCATCCTTGAAGTCCAGAAATCAAAATAGGCTGCTCAAAATTTGGATTGAGCATTAATGGAATCACCCAAAAAATACGCCAAATCTGTTGAAAGGTCAGGGCGTCAGGGTCGAAAGGAAACCTTTACTATACATTGAATGGTTCATAGGCCTGAAAAGTAGCACCTTGTCAGACATTGGACCTCAAGCATCCCTCGTACTTCATACCTCATACTAGATTGGCACTAGTGTTAGGCTTCAAAGATCGAGCATGAGGCTTACTACTTACCACTAAGCAAAGCAAGTGCGGGAGGAAAGGGAAAACAATGAATCCCAAAAGGACTTATTAGTCATGAAAGATTAGGGGTCAGGCTTACCACTTACCAAAGACAAGGCAAAGCGATAAGAGGTAAGAAAAAAGTATGACATCCAAAAATTTGAACAAAGGACAGATGGATTTGGAAGAAAGGGGACCCTAGGAGAGAAGGTTAGAACCTTTGAGAAGAAAATGGGACTTAAAGAAGAAGGTAGAAGAGAAGAGAAGAGATATTTTCGAGAGCCAAGAATTGGGTGGATACCTTATGACTTGTCACTTACCATGAAACATTAAATGATAAAGGGGAAGACCGATCCCCAATGCCTGAAAAACAAACACTTAGTTATTTTCCCGAAAGCACATTGGGGGTCGGGGGAAGGTCTTACCTCTTATGGGGAAAGGAAGAAAGGAGGAAAGGGGAAGCCCAATCCCTGATGCCCGAAAAAACAAACACTTAGTTGTTTTTATGAAATCACATCGAAGGTTAAAGATCAAATGGCAGGCTTACCTCTTACCTTGACAAATGTAAGAGGTAAAGGGAAAGGCTGAAATCTGACACCCAAAAGTTCAACACTTATTCGATTCTTAGAAGGAAGGATAGGGGGTAGAGGGAAAGGGTTAAGCTTGATGGGAAAAACCCAAAATGCCAAAGGGAGAAATGGAAGGAAAGGGAGAAGAAGAAGACGAGGATTGGGGGTGATAGAAGAGGGATGCAAAGAAGCAAGAAAACGACAACCCAAAGGTCCGAAAACACAACACTTAGCCACTTTTAGGAACCTTCAAGGAGAATTCATGCAAGATGGCCCATGTATGATCTCTTAGATCAGTTATCAATGATGGGACATCAAAGGGTGGCATGAAATGATTTCCTTCTAATAATGGAATCGAAGGGTCTTAACAGTCCAATGGGCACAAAGTCATGAGGGTACAACTTCAATAGCTGGGCCTCCCAAGCAAAAAAATAGAACATGTCCAGGCTTGCACTTGGAGAAAAGAAAGAAATATAGAACATACATCCCCTTAAGGAGAATGCAGGGTGTGTGAAAGCACTTCATGGAAAGCAAAACAACTACAATATGTACATTAAACTAACATAAAGCAAAAAATGAAAATTTTCCTCTGTAAAAGATGAACCTTTTGAAGGAGTTGATCTCCCTCAAATCATAGTTGTAGACCTCACCTAGCTAAAACCACCAAAAACTATTGCCAACATGCATGTAACTGCACAAAATCCCTGCAAGGTGAAGGGTCACTTCAATGAAAACTTTGCCATTGTAGGGGAACCATATGATGCAAGTGTCAAATTCATCTGACACTTGTGCCTTAGGTGAACATACAACAAGGGTGAAACTTTTTGAAGATAGGTCAACATTCAAAATCAAACCTTCTGTAGAGGGAAAAGAACTCTCCTCACAAAGGGATAGGCCAATACTATTACCGCTAACCTCCTCATTACATGAACTAAAATAGAAAGGAAAAGTTTCCAGCTCACATGGTGATGCAAAATATGCCAAAGCTATTTTTGTACTTGCACAAGGAATCTCTTCTTTGTGCACCTCAAATGAAAAGCTTTGAAGCTCAAGCATACTATTAAATTGAGCAACATGAGCATCACTCTCCAAGAAAATGTGTGGCTACTCAATAACTACTAAACTATTTGCATTGATGCACACTTAATCAACACAAATCTCATATTTTTTAGACACTTCAAGTGAAGAACTAAATTCTTCAATTTGCCTCTTTGTTTTGATTTCTTCTTGGCAACTAGTTGCAACAAAAATAGACTCTTGGAATGTAATGGTTGCTACATCCTCTTCTACCACTTCACTCTTATGTTGCTGCCCTCTTAACTCCTCTTATAGGGGTGATGATTTGACATTTAAACTTGAACAAAAGGTTTCTATAACATCCCAAAAGAGGTCCTCCACCTCATAACTGCAGATATCAACAAATTGTGGATCTTCATCCACCATATCAAGGGATAAACATGTATGTTGCTGCTGCCCCAAAACCTTGGAGTTGTCTTCACCCATCAAGCAAGAACCAAGATGCTCAAAGGCCTCTGTTGATGTAGGTATAGGTGATATTTTCTCCTCATCTTCAATAAAACAAGGGACAACATCAAAAGAGAGGTCTGGTTCCTCTACTCTATTAATTTTTTCTACCTTTTTAATGCCTTATTGCTGCAACTAATTATCTTCAATTGTTTCTTGCAACAAATCAAGACACTCATTGTCTAGAGCACAAGAAGGCTCTTCAAGAACAACATCTTCAATCCTAGGCTGAAATTTCTCCTTCCTCTATTCTTTTGACCAACTAGGATCCCATACAATAGGTCCACCTTTGAAGAGTGAAATAGCAATAAGGGGAGCAAAACGGTCAAAAGGGCATTGGAACTCTTGTTGGGATTCTGGAAGGGGATGCTCAATAGGAGGAAAAGGTTGAGCCTCCTCAAGGATTGGTTCTTGTGAGGAATGGAGGCTTTCAAAACTTGGGATCTCTAACATAGGTGTAATATGCCAAACGATCACTTGAAGTAAATTTCCTAGGTTTATATTGTGCAAGTAAGAAAAACTATGTAACAAGCCATTGCAATAAAAAAATTCCTTTCTTTATTGAAAATATATGAACAAGGATGCTTTACAACATTCAATAAGGATTTCCATTCCATTACAACACTACACAAAGTACAATATTTTGAGAAAGTATAAAACTACATGCATAGCTTCTTCGAGCTTCATAGCATAATATATAGATGGTCCATGAATCCGCCTTTCAAAACCCTAGTTCTCTGTTGCCTGCTGAGGAGGAGAAGCATCACTCAAGTGATTTTCTGCCAACCACAGATTCATATTCCCCCGCACATCTATTAATAATAGATGATCCTTCCCTTCGACGAAGGTATTGGCTGGGTAACCCCATATGACATACCATTCTAAGCTTAGTGTGGTGCCGTACATGACTAGGATTTATAACCTACACTAGGTACCCTTCATGTATTTAAGTAGACATGGTGATTTGATAGTGGAGTCTCGGTAATCTCAATAACTATAGTGGAGTCTCGAACAATCCCACTACTTTGGCCAAAGTATTCTCACTCAGTACTTTGAGTGAAGGTCTACCATTCACTTACACTATAGAAAGCTCATTTTAACTTAAGGCCATTACATCTATTCTTAGGAAATCCCTCTCCATGAGCAAGCTACTCCCTAGGATAACCTATCTCTTTATCACAACCTAAGGTAACACAACTCAATAAATAAAGTACAAGTTCCCTCCCTTCATTGGACAATATTCCCAAGAGTAACCTACTCGTTATCTAGCATAATTAATTATCTAGATATGAGTGTTCCTTAAGCTTGTCTATGTTTGATCATATATAGTATAATAGCAATACCTATGATAAACATGCCCTCTTACCCATGACTACACATGTCTAGTACAATACTAATACTTATGAAAAACAATCTCTCCTATCATGGAGTATTTACAAAAATTTCACAAATAGAGTAAATAGTTTTCTCTTTTCCTCAAAGCAAACAATATTTCTCCCTATAAGAAAATAACTATAAAAGACTAGTTTAGGCAGTCATAACGTAAATCATTCAATACTAATGCAAAAAATGGAAGAATATCCTCATGCCTGTAATAAGCTTTCCAACTAACTGGTTGCAGTCACAACACTCCCAAGTCAACAACTATCTTGGAATTGATCCTTCTACAATGACTCAATAACCTCTTATCTCTCAAGTTGGAAAATTCTCCTCTAAAAATAATAATGACGTCACTCTAAAACTCAAGACTCTCACTCACTATTATAGGTAGAATATTGCAGACATAATGTATACAAAATGTAAATATTTGCACAAGAAATATGCATAGAAGAGTTTGTCCCATCTAATGAACTTTCTCCTCTATTTATATAGCAACCTAGACATCCTACATCCTATAGATTAGGCATGTATAATGACATCAAATTGCATGCACATCAACACATCAAATTCTACTAAAAGGTGGCGAATATGCAAGCATACAATCAGCTCAAACAACAGCAGATCGACTGGGTTAAATGACAACAAAATATAAACTAATTCAATCCTCCATATGGTAGAATTCAAATTACATTTCAAAGAAAACTTCTACAAATTAAAGGATTCAAAAGTGGTGCCAAGCATCATTATGCTTTCTCACAAGATGGCATGATTTCCTTAGAGAACCAGTCAATAACAAATTTGTGCCATCCAGATAAAGTATCGACCAAGTCAAGATATGTGTTGACTTACTCATTAATCAACTTTGACATAGTCGTTGAAACATTTCCATGCTTTTACAGCTATAGATCGATGGTAATAAACATGGCAATATAGTTTACTAAGTCTATGGTTTCCACATAAAAGGCATCGACCTTTTCTCTTATAAAATATTGACTTTAAGATTGAGTCAAGTTTGTAGATCACAAACTCTTCTATCATTGACAACAAGAGCTTAAAATACGGCCCGAAGAATACAGTCTTAACTATCACAAAATCGGCCTCAAGTTTGTCCATGATAATTGAGTTCAAAAACCATATGTATAATATTTTAAATCAACTCATATTCATTGCTTAAGATAGTCAATCTTAAAGCAAATATCATTTAAATAAATATATACACATAACTTATACATACATACATATATATGTATTAGCACACACACACACATATATATACGTATAGGTATATATGTATATGTTAGTATATTTCCATATTTATCATAAGTCAATAAGGCATGTATATATAATCGATATACAAAGGAGTACATCAAAATAGCAATCACATTGTTATATTAATATATCAGTTGTGTATACATATATATGCCTCTATGTACATGTATGCGTATGTATACATGTATTGATACATTTGTATGGGCATGTCCATATGCCACCCTATGCGTATATGGATACATATATACATATGGATATATGTATATACATTATATATATATACACACATTCAACTGTCACACCAAATCATACATAATTACTATGGTATTGATAAGAAACTACAAGCGATATGCCTATACATATACATATGCATGACATTGGTTCCATCGGATAGTTCCATGTGCATAAGCAACTCATGCATGAATGTGCATAGGTATGCCTACCTATGTACCCTCATGTACGTGTTCCTCTGTGTGTATAGCCTATCATCGTCATGCATGCATGTATGCATACACATACCTCGTATGTTTCACAGTTCAATACACACATACTAACAAGGAAGGAAATCACAAGATCAAATAGATAAACATCATTCACGCATGCACTCAATAGTAAACTAAACTCTTACTAAAGTAGACATACTGACAAAGAATGACTTACCAACTTCCCACTTAATAACCCAACTCACTTATTCTATTGTGGTGTGTGTAAGTTCAGATAGGTTATGTTATTGGTTACCCAACCAAGACCTTCTCCTTAGTGATACTTCCCCCCTGCCTGGAGGAATTGAACATATACCTGTAATCACTAACACTTGCACACGACAGTCAGCTATTCACAAAATATGCATTACACATAATAGATATCCAAGGTTAGAATATTAATACAATATTCATCCAATCACATAAATTCATTCCTTCATATAACATTAAATGAGATGACATTCATTCATAAAATGTGATAATAAAGTGCACACACAATTGATTCATCCACTAAATTCACATTACATTCACATTTTACCCTACATAGTATAGTAAATAGTAATTACAGAATTGGGGTGTAACATACTCCCCCCTTGTGAATCATCATCCTCGATGATTTTATGTAGAAACATAAAACAAAACAAACAATCAACATATTGTTTCAAGCATTCTCATAAGCATCTAATACATGAGGAAACTTTTGCTGAATCTTAGCACAATCTTCCCAAGTCCCTAAGTCTTCTGCATATTGATCCCACTGGACTTTACACTAAAAAACCTCCCTGTTACGCAAGTGAAGCTTACGTGTTCTAAGCACCTTGAAAGGCTCGAGTGTTACCACTTCAGGGCCCTGTACCTATGAATCAGTTGAATCAATCACATGATTATCATCAAATACATACCTCTTAAGGTAAGACACATGGAAGACATTATGCATTCTGGCAAGAGTTGGTGGCAATGCTATTCGATAGGCTACCAGATTCACTTCCTCTAGAATCTCAAAAGGTCCAACATAACGCAGGGATAACTTGGAAGAATTTCCAAATTTGATGGAGCTCTTGTGAGGTTTCACTCTCAACAAAAAATTGTTCCATATGAATTTTTTTTGAGGCACTCTCTTAGCATCGACATAACTTTTCTGATGATTGTTAGCTTTTGCCAACCTTTGCTACACAATCTTAACTTGCTCATCCATTTCAACCAAAATTTTTGGCCCAAGAGTCATTTTATCCTCAAGTCTATCCCAACTTATAGGAGTTTGACACTTTTGACCATACACTGCTTCGAAAGGAGCCATATTTATCGCATAATGATAAGAATTGTTATAATAAAATTCAACTATGGGTAAGTAGTCTTCCCACTTGTACTGCTGATCCATGCAATACATTCTCAGTAGGTCTTCCAATACTTGATTCACCCTTTTAGTTTATCCATTTGTTTTTGGATAATATGCTGAGCTAATATTCAACTAAGTCCCTAGTGCAGAAAATAACATTTGCCAAAACCTAGAAGTGACTCATGCATCCCTATCCAAGATAATTTTTTCCAAAATTCCATGCAACCTAACACTTCTTGCACAAACTTCCTAGCTATGACTAGTGCTCCATTGGTTAGATTCCTGGGTATAAAATGTGTGACTTTGGTAAGCTTATCTACTACCACAAGAATGGCATTGTGCTTATTTATTGACATAGGCAATCCTTGCACAAAATCCATACTTATGACTTGCCGCTTCCTCTTTGGTATGTCATGTGGATATAACAAGCTTGTAGGATGATTATGCTCTCCTTTCACCCTTTGACAATCTAGATACCTAGCCACAAAATTAGCAGCATCTCCTTTCACCCCCTTCCAAAAATATAATAGCTTCACATCTGCCATCATTTTTGTCACTCCAAGATTTCTAGATTACTGTGCTTCATGTACTTCTTTCCATACCATATTCTTAACTCCACTACATTAGGTACATACATCCTACCTTTATACCTAAGTAATCCATTAGGTTCAAAATGAAAACCCTCATACCTAGAATCTTGTGGATTATTAGCGAGTTCCTGCTTGACTTGTAGTAGTACTCATCCTCTTTGCATTTTTGCAACACTTGTCCCTTAAAGTCGGTTTGAATGGTTACTATTGAAGCAATATGACATCTTCAACTCAAGGCATCAGCAACCATATTCTCTTTCCCTTTTATATAACTGATATTGAAATCATAATCTGTTATTAACTCCAACCATCTTCTCTGCCTAGCATTCATATTAGGTTGAGTAAAAAGGTACTTTAACCCATTCTGTTCAATTTTTGATTCAAAGGGTTTTCCTAACAAGTAGTGCCTCCACATTTATAATGCATGAAAAACAACTGCTAACTCCAAATTATGCTATGCATAATTTTTCACATAAGGTTTCAACTTTCTAGGTTCATAACCAATAACTTGCCCATCTTGCATTAACACACCTCCTAAACCTTCCCCACACACATCTATGATAACCACAAAGTTACCTTCAGGATTTGGTACTTTCAAGATCGTGCGCAGTGGTCAACTTCTCTTTAAGTAGATCAAAGGCTTCTTGGAACTTCTCAGTCCACTCAAATTTCTTCCCTTTCCTTTGTAAAGAAGTAATTGGAAAAGCAATTTGTTGGGACCTCCAAAATTTGGCTAGATTTTTTAGGTCCCATGTAGAATTTTGCCTAATGCACTCAAAAGTACCCTGCAGAATAAGCCTAAGTAGCTCACTTTGGGAGCTTATAATTTGACACCCATGAATTGTCATGAAAAATCACTTTGGGGAAGTGTTGAGCACCTATCAGAGATGGTGTGTGACCATTTTCAGCCTCCTTGGATCAGTTTTGGTAAGTTTTTGAAGTCTTGGTTTTAGGGTCTAGAAGTTGGTTTGTTGTTTACACATGTTGCACCTTTGAGTAGGCCATCTTTGTGATGATGTATCTTTGTGCCTGCTAAGTATTAAGCCCAAATAATATTTTTTCATGATTCTCTGCATCTTTATGAAGTCCCATGTCAGTTGGCATAGCCCCATGAATCCATTTGCTAAGTTTCCCAGCTTGATTTCGTTTGCAAATTATTCAGATTTGTTTCGTTTGCAAATTATTCAGATTTGCAAACTAAACTGTGTAAATTTGCAAAAAGTGCCCCTATATTTGAATTTATATTGGGTGACCTAATGACCTGCACATCAAAGTGAATGTTCCCCATGATTCTCTATATGTTTATCTACCACTTTTCCAATTTGTAGCCCTCCAGCTCTTTGTTTGCTACTTTTTCAAAGCCCATTCCAAATGGACTTTTTCAGGGTTTCAGAATTAGTATTTCCAGAAAATTCTGAGAAGGTAACTTCGAGGATTGATATTTTTCACCTCATGCATCATAATAGAAATTCATTTGATGCTCTGGACTCTCTGTATAGAATTTTACTAGAGTGCTAGCTTTCAGGGCTCGGGGAGGAGATTTGATCAGTTTTTTAAGCTAGTTTCAGAGGCTACCTAAATGGTTTTGGTCAGAATCAAGGGATTTCAAAAGTCAAATCTAAATGACAACCTGCTCAATTTTTCAAATCCAAAATATGTCTAGTTGAGGTTTCAGGGTATTTTCAATTGTCAGTTGTCCAGAAACAATTTTTTTTTTAGCCGGGCCCACATTGGACCTGGCATACTTTACACAATAGTAAAGCCCTAGAAAATGTTACCTTTTTGTTTAATTTTTCCATAGCATTGAAAGGTTTGATTCACCTAATGAAACTTGAACAAAAGTAACATAAAATTTGAGCATTGTGACAAACTTTTAGCTGAATAGCTCCTCCAAAGAGAAACAATAAGAGAGAGGGACATTCCGACATAGGGCATGGTTCAACCTTGCAAGGATTTTCAACATCAATTAGGGAAGAACTAGATGACGGACTTTCCTGAGGAAGTGAGTTTGGCAACTGTGGCTTAGATTTTGAAGCAATATATACTTAAATATAGATTTGAATTTTGGATGCACTATGAAATAGGATAACAAGGTTAATATTGTTCAAGTTTTCTAGCAGCATGGTTGCATGTCTTAGATTGGATTTGAATGGGAAGATTTCCAAAGTGAATTTAAAACAAAACAAATATCTCCATGTATGCTGGCAACATGGAATTGAAAACAGATGAATGTTTTCAAGTAGTAGAAATTATTAAAGTTGCACAAAAGTGAATGGTAAGAATTGAAACAAGAAAGCCTTGCTTAATGGCATCGCTTTAGAAGGAGTCAATGCCACGCAGAACATAACACACTGTGTTTTGTTGAAAAGTCTTTAGGAACTTTCAGGAAAATTCTTTTGGCATTAAGTGCCATGCCATGCTTGCCAAAGGACGCAACTATGAGATGAAGGCCCGATATAGGCATCTATCAATGAATCAACAGTCTAAGTGGGGTGCCATGAATGGAATATGGACAAAACAAAATGTGTTTATTGAAAATTCTTAGAAACTTTCAAAAAAATGTAATTGGAGAGCCATAATGGCTGCGCACAAAATGTATTCATTGAAGAGGTTGTAGAAACTTCCAGAGCAAACGCATCCTTGGTGCCAGAAAGAACCCATGCATTTAGTATAGATGCATCAAAATTGCAAATCGTTTGTGTTGTGGGGAAGCCATCGCACTAGTGCAAAGGGATCTTTGATTTTGTAAAGGAAATCTAAGGGCAAAGTTGAGACATGGCACATGGACTAGGAGGGGTTTCTATTGGAGATGGGTCACCATCATCACCCGAGTATTAGGAAGCACTTTGATGCTATAGAGAGATTGTGTATGAAACTTCTTGATTTCCATTTAGCCGCCTTGAGTTGAAACAAAACAGTGACAAGTTTCATGGTGGAGCGGTAGAATGAAAAATGCATTCATAAAGTTCTCCATCTCCCGTCACTAAAAAAATGTTTTTGTTTCATAGCCACATTCGCGATGCGTGATATTTTTCTTCCTTATCTCCAATCTCTATTTCATGTCTCCATTCTTTCCTTCTATAAATGATGGATGAGGACTTTGTTTCCATCGCCAATGGAAATCTAAATTCCCAGATATATCTGCGAGCAACAATGAGATGGACTTCATAAAACTTTATCGGACTTCGCTATTTGTTTTTTCGTCCTATAAAGTGAATTTGCGATGTGTGATGGTGCTGGGGAAATTGTTGGAGTAAAGAAAATGGTGGGCCTATGGTTTATTTTAATATTATCGTTGATAATATTATAAAGGTGAGTAAAAGGCCAAATGTAAAATACACGGGAAATGTTTTCTTTGCAACCAATTTTTTTTTAATTATTACCTTCACCATTTAAATATAAATCTTTAAATGTGAAGGGAAATTAAAATGAAAGTGCCAGGTGAAAGATGGGCCCAAGTAAATTAATATCGCCCATCGTGAATAAGTTTTTTGTTTTGCATATTAAATTGGCAATGTGCGAGTGGTGGGACCATCAACATGTAATTAAGTTTTCATTTAAAAGTGACAAATCAATTCAAGATGATTTAAGTAATAAATACGTCGTTAATTGATTTATCCAATAAAGTGAAATTGAAATCTTCCAAATAAAGTTAAAAACTTAATTTGCTGGGTATTAAAGCAAAAATATTTCACATTGCTGGATGGTGAAGGTGAATACAAGATAGATGTGGATTTTCCTAAATGATGACTTTTTCACCATGAAAGTAAAATCTTTTGAGTTGCACGTAAAGACAAATGGTAAATGGATAGGACAGGTGGTTTTTACAGTCAAACAAAGGGGGAATGATGAGTTTTTAGGCAGAGGAATATTTGTCTGTTGCAGGGTAGTGGAGTAAGAAGCAAGAAAATAGGGGCAAGGATGAAGAGTCTTCGATAAGCAAAGGAGTTGCAGATCAATGAATCAGAATACACCATGTGTCTTCTTCAGATGAGCATTTAGGGTTCTATTCTTCCTTAAGTGTTGTTCTTACTCCATTTTTTAGAGGAAGAGGTTGTTTTTGTAATTAATCATAGAGAATACTATAATAGGAACATAGAACATTTCAAACGTTTTGTTTTAGGTTGAAGTCTGTTGATACTTGTGTATGTGTTGAATGTGGAGAAGTATTCTAATGTCAACACAAACCTTAATGAGATGGTTTACATTCAAAGTTTGAAGCAAGTAAAAGTACTCTATTCGTAATACAATCAAATCTTTCAAATACGTATCATTGTCCTCTATTTCTAGGGATTTATTAAACCGTTTGGCCCTCAGATTTCTATGGGCACAAAGGTTGTTAAAATGAATACCTAGAAAATGAGATTTGATGCTTAATGTGCAAGCTCAGATGATTTCTTTGTGCAAATGTGTGTTGGAATGATTATTGCTATGCTTCTAAATGAAACAAAATGATGGAAAGGATAATGGATGCAATGATAAACGAAGGATGATGTTGATGATAGATGAACAAATGGAGATGAGTGAGATGATATGAAACTATAGTGAACTATCCATGATTATGCATATGCTCAAATGCAAAAATTAAACAAACTAACCTAAAATGTAACTATGATGCAATGGGGATGATAACAAGTAACTATGAAGCAATTAATTAATCTAAGATGAGAATGCAAAGTAACACATGATATGAAAACTAAGTATAAGACTCCATGAAAGCTCCAAGCTCCTATGAAAAACCTGCATTGTAACAATACTCAAAGTGTGGATGAAAAATGGCATTATAACACTATTCCAATTTGTATCTCAAAATAGCATTATAACATTACTCAAAAGGTGGATGATAAATGCTAAGGCAAGAAGGTGTATTTATAGGGTTTCTCAAGCATTTTGTGAGGTGGCACCTATCAACGGTCTAGATTCGAAGGCAAAATAATAGACGGTGGAGATGAAAGGAATCAAGATGTTGTCCCCTTGACCAAGGACAATATTCCATGTGTGTGGAGAGAATCCTTTTGACCAATTGGAAGCATGACAAATGTATGGGATTCCCAAATGTGTGAAACATAGATCCATGTGCTCCAAATTTGTTGGAAGTGTGGGGGAATAAAGTCACGTGCCTTTTCTCATTGGTGGAAGTGTGTGAGGATAATTCCAATTAATAATTAGGCTTATTTATTTTCATGTGACCTTTATGAGGTGGCACACAAAAAGTTGTAGAAATGTGCTCTAATTCTTAATTAGGATTAAGGAAGGTTAATTAAATAAACACATTTAGGGTATTTTGTTTATTTAATTATTTAGAAGAATTAAAAGGAAAGTGAACAATACAAATAAAGTAAGACCTTATTTATACGTAGTTGAAGCATTAATCAAATAGGTTGTATTTAATTAACTAAATGCGATGACCATTTTTAGGTGTATACATTTTTCCCCTCTTTGAAGTAATGTGTTTACACATTGCTTCAAAGAAAATTTTGATGTTGATGCTCATAAAAGATTTCAATGCCCCAGATGATGCAGGATTTCGATGCCCTAGACCATACCCCAAACTTTTGAATTTCAGGTATTGACGGATATATTCCCCCTCGAGAGATAAATCGGTGAATGTGGAGATATTAAAATGAAATGTTGGAATGAGGTGATGGTATTGTGATGATTATGATGATGATCCAATGCTGATTCAGTGAGATTTTGATGGCGGAGATGATTTATCTCTTGAAAGTTCATTGCAAGCTCTTTCTTTGAATAGTGTTGATTAATTACCCCTCCTTTTTGGTAAAAATGGGAAATTAATCCCTCCATTTTACCCCTAAAAGGTGAAAATGGTAAAATGGGATCATTTTTACATTTTGAGTTTGGAGAAGTTGAAGATTGGAGAGTTTAGAGGAAGATGGTGATCCCATACCACAAGCATCGTTTTGAGCGTCTTCGCCAACCTGATCAGCCTACTGCCTCTGGACCTATGGTACACTTTATGAGAAACTTCTTTGTTAGTCATTTTATTGCCTTTTAGAAGCATTTTGAATGTCATAGATAGATGTTGTAGCTTATGGGATGTCATTTATGCACTTTCAAGTGATGTTTTTTGTCGTTTTTGAGTGTTTTTGAGCATGTTTAAGAGTTTTGGCACCTTTGGGGTCCCAAATGGCACCTCTTGCAAGGGTGAAAATGCATGTTTTGGTTGGTTTGAGAGTTTTGGCACCTTTCGGGTCCCAAATGGTGCCTCTTGCAAGCTTGAAATTCAAGTTTTTGGCCTCCAACACTATTTTGGCGCCTTTGGTGTCCCAAGTGGCACATTTTGCAAGCTTGAAAATGGAGGTTTTTGAAGTTAAACTCTATTTTGGCACCTTTGGGGTCCCAAGTGGCACCTCTTGTAAGCCTTGAAAACCTTGTTTTTAGTTGCAAACTTTGTTTTGGCGCCTTTGGGGTCCCAAATGGTGCCTCTTGTTGCTTTGGAAAGTTTTCATCCTTGTTGATTTGAGGTGGTTTAGCTTGTCGTTTGACCCATTTTGCTGGGTGTGATTGCAAAAATCCCTCAAGGTGATGTTCGCAAGATGTCCTTAAAGCCTAGGAGTCGTCGGTTTGTCATGTTTTGGATTATTTTAGTAAGATTGTGGTATGTGCAGTGTTTGATTGATGTTTTGCGTGATGATTTGATCTCATGATATGCAAGAATCAAATGATAGAACCAATGTTGTATCAACCTCATGATATGTGAGGAATGATAATAGGATTGATAGCATATCGTCCTCATGATAGGTGAGGAATGATGGTAGGATTGATAGAAAATTGCCCTCATGATAGGCGAGGAATGATGGTTTGATTGATAGCATATCATCCTCATGATAGGTGAGGAAAGATGGTTTGATTGATAGCAGATCATCCTCATGATAGGCGAGGAACGATGGGTTGATTGATAGTAGATCATCCTCATGATAGGCTAGGAACAATGGGTGGATTGATAGCAGATCATCCTCATGATAGGCAAGGAACAATGGGTTGATTGATAACAAATCATCCTCATGATAGGTGATAAACGATGGGTTGATTGATAGCAGATCATCCTCATGATAGGCAAGGAATGATGGATTGATTGATTGAGATGCTGATTGTTTTGATCGATTTGATTTGAATGACTACACATTAGCTTGATTGACTGATAATCTTGATTGAACATGACATTGATTGATTGATAATCTTGATGGAACATGAAATTGATTGACTGATTTGTGTACATGATTAGGGAGATGGAGATGTACTCCAGTCTCAGGAGCGATTCCTAAAGACCTAGAACACGGTCCGCCGGTTGTCCTCAACCGACTTAGAGATTATCTCCTATTGTGGGTTGACTTCTTTGTTAGATATTCCACAATATAGAATCAACAAAAGTTTATTGACAACATTGGCAAAGAGATGGCACAGTGATCATAACATGTTTCATTTACTGACTGGAGAGATGACCATGGCTCCTAAGGATGTCTATCATATTCTACGGATCCCAGTGATGGGAGAGATAGTAGTGTACGATAAGATAGAGCAGGTGGGAAAACTGCATTGCGGAGATTATGCTGATATGATCATGTTACAGGCCAATGGATCCCTTGGTCAGAGATGATTAGCATATATGATCCTTTGTCGTGTGTGCTTTCCAGATTCATTGGTGGATTCCTTTGTCCTGATCGTAGGTCAAAGGGATTTTCAGTAGGTTGGGGTCGTGTGCTATCGCGGATGACACTTGATGGTACGAGGTATGTCTGGGGCTCATGTATGTTAGCCCACTTATATTGAGATTTGCATGAGGTTGTTTGTTACGGGTCAACGAGCCTATCATGTGGCATCACACTACTACAAACCTGGGCATGGGAGCATATAGTCATCACTTGGTCCATGGGAGAGAGACATTGACCATGAGGGAGACCCTATGTTTTTAGTTATAGTGGTCCACATGTCCAGCATAAGTTGGGAAAGGTTGCCTATTGGAGGCATATTTTGGATGATTTGGAGACTATCACATGGTGTTCGTACATGGATTGTGAGCAATGGCCAGAGGATTAGTTTGAGATGCCCTTTATGTTGTTATCCCGCTATCTGATTGGATGGACACATGTGCTTGAGCGCTACTTGTATTTGCGAGTATGTCGATAGTTTGGACGGGTTCAGGGGATGCCCTTGGGAGTTTCCCATTATGCATGATGACGACAAAATGTTTTAGAGTGGGGCCCTTGTGTATTATATGAGGCAGCTTGTACATATTACTATACCTTGACCCCTGGTTTATGGGATTATGTTCTATATATTACAGACGCGAGGATGACTGAGGATTATTCAAAGTTCTTCTACACCCATCCCTTTCCTAGATTTACTCATCCAGAGGAGCCAATATTGCCAGTTGATGGAGAGGGAGGAGATGACGAGGGTGGTGATGATGGTGGTGTAGAGGGTGGTAGGGAGAGTGATGGTGGTGCAGTGGGTGGTGGAGAGAGTGATGATGGTGCAGATGACAATCATCCATTGGATTTTGCAGTTCCAAGGCGTAGGAGGAGCATTACCATAGCTCAGGTGGTGCTTCCTAGGATTTAGATTGGGATACCCTCACATCAACAGTTGGCACAGATAACAACTTTGCAGGTAGAGGTTCAGTCATTTCAGAGCGAGCTAGCATAGGCTCTAGCACAGATTATGTCCCTTCAGGATGAGTTAGGGCAGTGTCAGGTGCAAATTAATATTTTGAGGACTAATAGAGGGACAAATAGCCAGCAAATACAATAGTTGTAGGCACAGATGATCATACTCACTTCAGAGAGGGATGATTTTAGACACTAGACAGAGTAGGCTGAGGCCATTGCTGAGAGGATATAGTAGACAACACCATCTATAGGTACAACATATTTCTTCAAAGAGATCTGAAACATTTCTCAAAAAGTTGCATTTTTACAGAGGTAAACATCATGATTTGGTTCCTCCTGAGCGACGAGAGAGTTTTGTACAATCTTGTTTTGGCAGATCTCGTTCTCAGACTGTGAGTATGGGTGTTACACATTCATTTCCTGGAGATAAGAGACATCCAAGTGCAGGTCCGTCAGGTAGAGGGGGTACTAGTTCTATGAGAGCAGTAGCATCTGGTGGGAGCTTGACATAGCCTTTTGTGATGTTCCTTTGACATTGTGTATACACCTTTCGTGAGATTGAGGATGTGGTTCCCATGATATAATGCCCTTTTGAATTTTGATGTATCTCATCCTACTTTTGGATATCCTTGTACACATGGACATTATGAAATTTTTGATGATATATGATATGCAGCGGTGATTATAATGCATTTAATTTCCCTATTATGATATGCAATGTTGTGAATTTATTTAATTTCAATGTGATAAATGTAAAAGGTGTGATTTATGATTATGCAATGTGGTGTGATGATTATGATTATGCAATGTGATGTGATGATTATGATGTGCAATGTGATGTGATGATTATGATGTGTATGACTTCAAATGTTTAGGGCCTTAAGCTTGAATAAGTGAGTCTGTCCAACTTCCAAAAGTTGTGGGAAGACTACAGTAGATTGATCTTTTAAGCTTCATAACTCTGACATATTTCCCAACTTTCTTGGAAATTTGAAGAGACTCACTTATTTAAGCGTAGTGGATGACATGATTTTGATGTTGGAAATGATATGCAATGTATGTCCATTATTATTTTCTTTTGTATTTTCCAATGCAAATATTATGATGGAATGCATGAATGTAAATGAGATGAGAATGTTTTCTAAGATATGCAAATGATGATGCAATTGATGTGCAACTAAATGAGAATGATGTGTTTTTGGTTAATGTCCAGTGTACTCAATCCATTAATAATAGAGATTATACCATTGTGAAATTGTTTTAACATTGAAAAACCCCATAAATACATTTGCAATACTAACATGAATGTAGTCTAACTTAACTATGCAAATCTCATTTTCAAAAGTTGTCATTTATATTAACCAATTTGTCATGCTTTTTATCATCATTGGGCCTTTAAAATGTTGAAAGTGAGTACAAGCATCAATGGAATATTTTAGACCAAGATGACCTGAGTACTACTTCCATGATGTTTTAAAATTGCAAGTTAACACAAGCATCTAAGTATAATTAAACTAAGATGACCCGAGCATTACTTGCGTAAACGAACAAGAGTTAATCTTTTTCCTATGCAAATTCAGAATGTCATCAGTGATACTTTGTAGCACATGTCTCACAAAAACTTGCATAGTAATAAAGATAAAATCACAGACAATAGACAAAGAAAAATCATACTCCTTCCTTGCTCCTCTAGTTCGATACATCATCGAGGACTCGAGAGATTTGATAGAAAAAATCAAAGTAGAACAATTTGAACTTTCATGCTTAATGTGATAAACCCTTGATTCAGAAAGATCATCATTCATTTGAAGTTTGTGTTTGTAACTATGGTCTGATGACTATTTTCCTGTTGGTTCAAGCTCAAAGTTTATTTTCCCCTAGTGAGTGTAGGATTTTTCCCCCAGTCTAGAGTGAGACGCGACAATGACAACCAAGACCTAACCTAAAGACCTATCCTAGGGGCCTCAGGGGTTGATCAACATATTAGCCTTGCATATGTTATACACGCAGAGACCATGTAGTTCAACCGATGACCCAACCAAGATTTACAAGACGAAAATATGAACATAGCGAGCACCTAAAAGATTGACCTAAATGTTTTGGGGGATAATCAAAGATCACCCTTTCCTACGTTCAAAGCTTAGAGATGACATAATTCGAATGAGGACCTAACCAAGATTTACAAGAAGAAAATATGAACATAGCGAGCACCTAAAAGACTGACCTAAATGTCTCGGGGGATAATCATAGATCACCCTTGCCTACGTTTAAAGCTCAGAGACGACTAGTTCGAATGAAGACTATATTTTTAACTTTTTGAATTTTTGACCTGTTTTTGGATTTTGACATGTTTTGAATGTTTTTGGGATTTTAATATGTTTTGAATGTTTTGGGGATTTTCAATTTTCTGACCTTGAGAATGTACAAGAATCCAATCCAATGTAGGATATGCCCCTAGTGTGATACGATAAGACACTGATTTTTAGAATGGGCCAAGTAATGCAAGGGGATACCATGCTACAAACACTGGATCAAGCTATGATGCGATCATGGAAGCATGACAAATGCAGAGATGGAAGCATGATGGATGAATGCTACAGAGCAAGTCACGTAGCCCAAGATAGATGGAGAGTGCTTATTTTACACAAGGCGCTTGTTTGCCAGGTTTTCACCAAGGTACTTGCCCAAAGTGCCACCGAAGTGGTTTTCACTAGAGGATGATTTTTTTTTTCTTTAGTGTTTTTCAATCATTTTTTTGATTTTTTTTTATATTTTGATATTTTTATTTTTTTGGTATTTTTCCTGGACCTTTACCAATGCACTGGATGAGCTAGGTGTAAAACCTTTTGAGATGCAAGTTGTTGAGGGGTTCGTCAAACAGATCCCCTTCTGGTGTGAATAACTAATATGCTTCTGATCCAAAGACTGATACTATAAAAAAGGGACCCAACCAGTTAGGTTCAAATTTCCCCTTCTTCTCTCAATCTTGTTGATTACGGGGATTTTATTTTAAGACTAAGTTGCCCAATTGAAATTCTCTAGGTATTACTCTGTGATTGTAGCTCCTAGATATCCTTTGTTGATAAGCTTTTAGGCGATCAACTGCATGCTGTTGGTGTTCATCCAATAGTTCTAATTCTTGTAGCCTCGATACTCTGTAATCCTCGTCTAAAATCATCCCTTTAAGTGACACACGTAGGGATGGTATCTCGACCTCAATAGGTAGAATAGCTTTTGATCCATAGACAAGAGAATAGGGTGTTGCTCCAGTCGGGGTATGGATACTGGTTCTGTAAGCCCACAATGTCAGGTTTAGTTGAACATGCCAATCACGTCTAGCTTCATTGATGGTCTTCTTCAAAATCTTCATAATAGTCTTGTTTGAAGCCTTGACTTGTCCATTCCCTTGGGGATAGTAAGGTGTAGAAAACTGATGTTGGATATGGAATCTTTCACAAAGCTCTTGAACATCTTGATTCTTAAAGGGCCGACCATTGTCTATAATGATAGATTGAGGAACACCATACTGATAGATGAGATAATTCAAGATAAATGATGAGATTTGTTTCCCGGTGATGGTGATTAGAGGAACAACTTCAATCCACTTGGTGAAGTATTTTGTGGCTGTGATTATAAACTTATGTCCATTAGAGGAAGAGGGGTGAATCTTACCTACAAGGTCCAATCCCCACTGGAAAAAAGGCCATGTAGCTATGAAAGGATGTAACTCTTGTGATGGTGCATGTATTAAGTTTCCATGAATTTGACATTTGGAACACCTTTTGACATATTGAAATGACTCTTTCTCCATATTAGACAAGTAATACCCCAATCGTAATAATTTATTAGCTAAGGTTAAGCCACTTGAATGTGTGCCACATATACCTTCATGAACGTCTTGTAAAGCGATTTCAATTTTGTTAATTTCTAGACACCGAAGAAGAGTACCATCCAAACCTCATCTATAAAGTACATCAGCTATTAGGGTGTGGCGAGCCGCTTGTCAGATGAAGTTTTGTTTTTGGTTTTGAGATAAGTTAATTGGAAGGGTATTGTCGTGTAAGTAGGTATAGATTTCTCCATAGAGGGAATTTTGAGGGTCAACAATATGGCATATCACTTGGGATTTTGGATCTTCATAAGCTAGGTTGGACACTTTTTCTACCATGAATTCATAACACCTTTGTTGTTTAAGTATCTGCAAGAGAGAAGCAATGGTGGCCATTGCATCTGTAACTTTGTTTTCTATTATGGGAACTTGTGCAAACTTGATATCCACAAAGTAATTTTTGAAATCATCCACCATCCTCTTGTAAGGCAGAAAATTTCCATCCATTGTTTGATAATCATCGTTGACTTGGTTGATGACCAATTGTGAGTCACCATAGACTAGCAATTTCGTGATTTTCCATTCAACAACTATCTTGATTCCAATGATCAATGCTTCATATTTAGTTGTGTTGTTGGTGTAGGGGAACATTAATCTGTAGGATTTTGGAATTGTGTATCCTTTCAGTGAGACAAACAAGATTCTTGTGCCTAATCCATGTGTATAAGAACCATCAAAGTATAGTAACCACTGTTGTGTAGATATGATTAGGATATCATTATCAGGGAATTCAATGTTCATTGGATTGTTATCTGACAATGGTGCTTCGGCTAGTTGATCTGCTATGGCCTGACCTTTAATTTCTTTCATGTCCACATATTGGATGTCGAACTCACTCAATATCATGACACACTTGGCTAACCTCCCTGTTAAAGCAACTTTGTTCAATAAGTACTTTAATGGGTCAATTTTGGCAATGAGTTTGATGGTGTGAGTTAGCATGTAATGCCTCAATTGTTGTGTAGCAAATACAACCACTAAGTAGGCTTTCTCAATGAAGGTGTAATTGATCTCATACCCATTTAGGGTCCTACTGATATAATATATGGCTCTTTCCTTTCCTATAGAATGTTCCTGTGCTAATAAGGCTCCCAAAGATATCTCAATGGTTGCAATGTATAGTAATAGTGGTTTTCCCTTGATTGGTGGTATGAACACCGGTGGTGTCATCATGTATTGTTTAAGTTGACTGAAGGCAGCTTCACATTTGTCATCCCACTTGAAATAGACATTCTTGTGTAATAAGTGGTTGAAAGGATGAGTTTTATCATCTAGTTGTGCAATAAATCTCCTGATGGACTGGAACCTTCCTTGTAATGATTTGAGTTGGCTAATGTTTTTAGGAGGAGGCATTTCCATGATGGCTTTGACCTTTACAAGATCCACCTCAATGCCTTTAGCTGAGACAATGTATCCTAAAAGTTTAGCTGATCTTACACTGAACACACATTTCTTGGGATTTAACCTTACCTTGAATTTCTCCAATCGTGTGAAGATTTTTTCTAGAATCTCTAAGTGTCCTTCTCTAGTGTAGGATTTTTCCAACAAATAATCTACATAGTCTTCCATAAAAGTATGCATCATGTCATGGAAGATGGTAGTCATATCTCTCTGATATGTAGCTCCAACATTTTTCAACCCAAAAGGCATCACATTCCAACAAAAAGTGCCCCAAGGACATGGAGGCTATTTTATCTTGATCTTTAGGTGCTATCTTTATTTGGTTATATCCTGAAAATCCATCCATAAGTGACAACATTTCGTACCCAACAGTCAAGTCTACAATCAAATCAATGTTTGGTAGAGGAAAATCATCTTTTGGACAAGCTTTGTTAAGATCCTCGAAGTCTGTGCATATCTTGATGCTCTTATCTGGTTTGGATACCAGAACAATGTTTGATATCCACTCGACATAGTCAATAGATATTATAAATCCCGCATCTAATAGCTTTTTCAACTCAGCTTTCACCCGAAGGGCAATATGGGGATGCATCTTTCTTAGTTTTTGCTTTATCGGTTTTATGCCAGGTGGTAATGATAAATGATGCATAATTAGTTCTGGATCTATGCCAGGCATGTTAGCATATGACCAAGAAAATTTTATTTTCCTCTCCTTGAAGAATTCGGTGAAACGAGGTTTCTCCTCTTTTTTCATGGATTCTGCTAAACGCAGGGTCTTCACTATCTCAACTATACCAACATTGATGAATTGTCTAGGTTCTATTAGCACTGAAGATCTCTCTTGATAGTGTTCTGGGAGAGTGTCAAACCTTCCATCTCTTGGTGCCTCAGGGAGGTTTTCACCTTGAGATACACTCTTTTTTTTTACTTTTTCCTGATTTAATAGTGCCATCAAATGGTTTTCACTATTAGACCCATTTCTTATATTTTTCATTTTGCAGCTGAAAGGTTTGACACTCCCTTCGTCAGGAGCTTCGTTTTGAGATTCACTGATAGAACATGTGTCAAGATTATCAGAAGATAGGAAGTTCACAAGGGCATCATCGTTTGAAAAGGTGGGTATGTCGAGTGACTCATTTTGATCCCAATCAATTAGTTCAGGATGCATTAAGGACAAGGAATCGTTAGATTGGCCAAGGTCATAAGGTGTAAGCATCAGGATAGCCATGTCAAATTGTCCAATGAGGTCTAAGATGTTACTCTCTTTTGACGTGTCTATCTCACTCGAAGAATGATCGTCTTCACTTGAGTCAACGACATACTGCAATCCATATTCAAGGGGTCTAGAACCATAACTTTGTCCTTTCATACATATTGGGGTATACTTTTGGATTACATCGATCTCTTTGTCGTGGAAAGATTCCTTAGAGAGGGAATCCCATTCATATTCATTGGAATTTGTTTCATGATCCTCACTAGCCTATAGCTGTAAGATTCTTTCGACAGCTCTTTGAGTAGCTTCCTCTTTTAAGTCTTCCTTATAGCCTAGTCCTGTTTTGTCTTTGGGATTCATTGTGACGAGTTGTATTGGTTCACTGATGCCTTATTTTCTTTTACCCAAAGGACCATTTCCCTCATATCCCATTTTTGTCAGGATTGTCTGACCTTTGCCATACTTATCTGTGCATATATTGGACACTGATACCTATGAAGGTTCTTCATCTTTGTATAACCAGTTTAAGACATCTATGTCTTTTGATTCCTCCGCTTGAGTGCTTGCTTTTATAAACTTCCCATCAAAGAGCGTGACGGGTTGTAAATATTGTTGTCTTGAGGTGGATGGTTGTCCATGTGACTTAGGAGAAGATGAAAGTTGTGATAAGTATGAAGATTGCTCAAATGAGTATTCCCTCATGCCCTTGTCTTTTATTTTTATCTTTTCCAACTGTTTTTATAAGGCATCAAATTGACTTCCATTGTTGCATGAAATAGAGTCAACGACCCCTTTGTCTTTTGATTGAGCTCTTTCCTCATATTGTCTTGACGAAGAACCCACTGGAATTTCTTTGTTTGATGGATCAGAGTTGATGACTTCTCTATTATGTGGTACAAAGGTATCTTGATTTGTTCTGAGTGCATTGCAATATTAGGGATTGTTAGAATCAGTAGCAATGGTGATCTCTTGTCCATTGAAAGGAAATTTTAGGCACTGATGATAGGTTGATGGTACCACTTGCATTTGATGAATCCACGGTCGTCCCAAGAGTATGCTATATGTCAATTCCTTGTCTAACACTTGACACACTATGTCTTTGATGATTGGTCCCACTTGAATGGGTAAGATGATCAATCCTTGGGAGGATCTTTCTTCATCATCATATGCTTTTATGGTGATTTTCCTTCTAGGATCAATAGCATTTTCAGAATATCCTAATGCACGAACAAGCTTGAGAGTGTATATATTTAGGCCCGCTCCTCCATCTATAAGGACATGTTTGACACAATGTTTATGGATTAGGACTTTGATGTGGAGAGCAACGTTTGTGGATGGGTGGTGGATGCATTGTCATGTTCAGAGAATGATAAGCAATGAGGTGTTGTCAAATGTCCCACCATAGCTTGAAATGTACATACTTCCAGATTGTTTGGTACTGTGGTGGCAACTAAAGCTTGTTCCAAGATTTCTTTGTGCACCTATGAAATCTTGAGAAGTTCCAATAGGGATATTTGAGCAGGTCTATTTTGTAACTAATCAATGATGTTATATTGAGTTATAGGAAAAAAATTCATTTTGGATGTGGAAGGGGTAGCTCCTTTCAATGTTACCTTGGCTTGACCTCTTATAATCGCATTGATAGGTGTATTGTCTTGATCATTTGTGATTTTTATGACGTTAATTCGATTGTCATTTGTGTCAACATTAGTGTCCAGATTTTGAGGTACAAGGTCATTGATTTGATGTGAGATGGTGACATCATTGTGTTGGTTTTCAGTAGTGGCATCCTTCCCTTGGCTTCCGATTTCACTGTCTTGGATGGAATTCTCAACCATCTCAATACAATGAATAGTAGAATCATAAAAATAGTTTATATTCTTGCCTCTGGTATTTGATGTAGAGGACTCTCCCTTTTCATAATTGGGTAAAGGGTTCTTGAACACTCCCTGATCACTGTTTGTTTGGGGTCCTTCAACGTGTACTTTTTTGTTATCAATGAGATCTTGGATTGCATGTTTTAATTGCCAACAATCCTTTGTCATATGACCTTTGTTTTGATGATAATCACAGTAATGGGAATTGTTCCACCAAAAGGGTTTAATTTGTGGATCCCAGTTTTGTGCTTCTAGCACTGTGATAAGCTTAGCCTTATTAAGTTCCTTTAAGGCGAAATCTAAGGATTATCCCAATGGTGTGAATTTTTGTCGATTGGAAGGTTTTGGAAATGGTGTTGCTTTAGCCCCCAGATTAGTCTGATTGTTGTTTTGGTTAACATTTGGAGTGTTGGGAGGATTGTTGGTCTAATTAGTCTTGGTGGAAGCCGCCGTTAGGTTGAATACTAGTTTTGTATTTTGATTTTCAGATATGACCTCATTGGTACACACGTTCTTGTTTTGTTGCCAAAATTTAGGTTTTTCCCCACTATTGTAGTTGTTAGAAGAAGTGGATGAGTTGTTTTCATTGTATACTTTAACGAGACCTCTTTTGACTAAGGCTTCTTCAATTTTAATGTTATTTTCAATCAATTTTTTGAAGGTAGGGGGACAATGTAATTCCAATCTATAACTCATCTCATCATTTAGATTGTCAATGAAAATCTCTATCTTTTCCTTTTTAGGCACGGGATGAGAATACCTTGTGAACAATCTCCTCCATTTTTGCAAGAAAATGAGGAAGGACTCACCCTTTTTCTATTTCAAGTTGTAAAGGTATTTCATGGTGATGTCATGTTGGATGTTGTAAGAGTATTGAGTGAGAAATCTATTGACCAGTTCTTCAAATGTGTTGATGGGAGGTGTAATCTTTGAAAACCATTCAAGGCATGTCCCTCCTAGACTTCGTGGAAACAATCTGATCAAATAAGTTTCCTCATGCACAAATTCTAGACTCATAGTTTAGAATTCCCTTACCTGATCTAATGGATCAGTTGTACCATTGTATTTATCATACTTTGGAAATTCACTACGTTTAGGGAAAGGAATCATTTTGATGGATTGATTAAAGGGATAAGGAAAAATTCCCTTGATCAAGTTTCATTTCGAAGTTCCCCTTTGCATGTCTAGAACTTGTTGTTGAAGGTTCTTCATTTGGTGAATTAAAGCAACCATTTGTTCTGTTTCCTTTTCAGGATTTTGGAAAGGTGCTTTCAAGATGTTGATATCAAAATTAGGGGGAATTTTGACTCCTTGATTGGCTAACATCAATAAGTATTTTTCCCCATCTCTTTCAAAAATATTTTCCAAAAACTTATGGAAGTTTGGGTCTTGTTCCGCTTGTCCAATATCCTCATCGTTTATTTCTTCCCCTTGAGTGTTGTTGAGTCCAGGAATATGGATTTCTTCTGCATCAGCCATGTTGCTAGGGATCTCACTATTTTGAGGTTCAATGTTGGGAGTTTCGACATCAAAAGCTTCACTACTCAGACTTCTATGTTTTCCGTTTCAAAGTTGGGTGTTCCGAGTTCCTTGTCCTTGAGTCTTCTCTTTTGTGATCTCATTTGGATGGGCATACAAGTGTTATGATTTAGACTAAGCTTTGATCTAAGTTTGAAATAGTGCCAAGGATTACAACTAAGTTAAATAGAATGAAAAATTCTATTGATTAGACTAAGTTTGATTTGATTGCATGGCATAGTTTTGTGATTAAAGGATGACAAATCCCAAAGATGAAACTAGGTTGTACAAGCAAAGATGTGATGGATATTGATGATTTAGGCACCTTGAAATGTTTAGATCTAGGTTTAGTTTGAAAATTTCCACTTGTATAGGTCCATTTTGACAATGTTTAGAATTCTAAGGTATCTAAGGAAGGATCTTGGACTCGGAGTTTTGATTCAAGATGTGTAATTAAGGTACTCAAAACATTGGAAAAGTCTTGTATTTTGACACTAGTACATCATGTATAACTCTAGATTGTTTTTGCAAGCTCTTTTGTAAAAATTGAAGGTTAACCTCTCTCTAAAGTTGTAGAGCATAGACAAACATTTTTTATGTTGTTTTGGACTAAGAGGTTTGATATTTAGTTTTCTAATCTTGAATTTTCATGAAATCATCGTGTAAACCACATATTCTGACTCTGTTTTTCCTAAGGAAAGATTGAACATTGCTAAAAGGACTATTTTTCTGAAGATGGATGGACCTAAGTTACTGACTTGTCCACCTCAATGAATGTAGTTCTGAATCAAGGTTTTCACTTTCAAAATGTAACATTTTTGATGGTGTTTTGTTTGAGTTTCATTTTGAAGACACATCAAGTAGAATATACACTCCTAAGGCTGTGTAAGACTGTATTCTTTTAGATTCCACGTGGGTTTTACCCCAACCGCACTATCTTTAGTGGGTGAATTCAAAAGCTTGGTTGCACGGGCTCCCCCTTATAGTGCACTCTCTTCTCAGGCCAACCAAGCTTCCAGTCCCCATGAAAATCCCATGGAAAATCGATCACCTCTACTAAAAACTGTGAGAATGTGGATGCCTTGGCAACGACCGTTGTTGCACTAAAGAATAGATAAAGGATTTTGGAAAATCTACAACAAGGGTTTTAATGTGGCCATTCTATTCGTGGGGGATAATCCATATGGTGAGAGTCCCTTTCGATCCATCTCGTCAAAATTATCCTCATGATACTTGAACTTTCCTCAAGTATCCACATTTATATCCTGGTTGGAAGTCGCTTGGCTTTAGCGTGTTATCGGTTGGGTCGTTCCCTTGGGTGATTAATTTTTCCCACAAGGTAGGCCTTCTAGGATAAAAAAGCAAGCAAGTATACCCATAGTTCGATCGATCTTTATTTCGCATGAATAAAGAGTGAACTCATGCCATAGACTCCACTTACACTCGCACATAAACAAGAATGGGTCTAGCTTTTTGGATCACCCAGTTAAGGGGAGAGCATATGCCTACCATCCATCACATATAAAAGACATGGTATTCATTAATCTGTTAATTAAGCTATGTTCCTAACTTAACCAAAAGGAAACATGATGTTCATTAACCTTTTCATTAAGCTACGTTCCTATCTTAACCAAAAGGAAAGCAAGTGAATAACGTCCAACCCCTGCAATGTGTTAGTAGTTTATGTTTTGAGTCTTTGATAGCAAATTCTGGGAAAACTTGCAAATGCACAACATAGAATGTGGGTTTCTGATTTGGTGGAAAATTGCAAGAGGTGCCAAAACAGAGACAAGAGGTGCCAAAATAGAGACAAAAAGCTCAAAAATAGAGTTAGACAAGCCATAACTCCTTGAAACAGTTTGCAAGAGGTGCCAAAACAGGTGCAAGAGGTGCCAAAACTCTAGAAACAGTGCAAAATGGTCTCAAAACAAGTGAAAATGGTCTCTGAACTGCTTGCAAGAGGTGCCAAAACTCTAACAAGAGGTGCCAAAACAAGTGCAAGAGGCTCCAAAACTCTAAAAGTGGCCCAAAATGGTCCCAGAATAGGTGAAAACAGTCTTAGAACAACTTGCAAGAGGTGTCAAAACTCTAACAAGAGGTGCCAAAACAGGTGCAAGAGGTGTCAAAACTCTAAAATTGGCCCAGAATGATCCTAGAAAAGGTGAAAACAGTCTCGGGATAACTTGCAAGAGGCACCAAAATATGTACAAGAGGCGTAAAAACTCTTAGAACAAGCCATAATGGTCTCAAAACAGCTAAAAATGGTCTCTGCACTACTTGCAAGAGGCACCAAAACTCTAAAAACAGCCGAGAAATGCCTCGAAATAGCTCAAAATTGCCTCCAAACCAATGCAAAGCGTTCCCAAGTCATAAACCTTGAACCCACTATCATGAAATGATAAAAAAAGTTAGCAAGAAGTGAGGCAAAGGCCCCATGGTGGGTGCCACTTTGTGCGTGTGTTGAATGTGGAGAAGTATTCTAATGTCAACACAAACCTTAATGAGATAGTTTACATTCAAAGTTTGAAGCAAGTAAAAGTACTCTATTCGTAATACAATCAAATCTTTCAAATACATATCATTTTCCTCTATTTCTAGGGATTTATTAAACCGTTTGGCCCTCATAATTCTATGGGCACAAAGGTTGTTATAATGACTACCTAGAAAATGAGATTTGATGCTTAATATGCAAGCTAAGATGATTTCTATGTGCAAATGTGTGTTGGAATGATTAGTGGTATGCTTCTAAATGAAACAAAATGATGGAAAGGATAATGGATGCAACGATAAACAAAGGATGATGTTGATGATATATGAACAAATGGAGATGCGTGAGATGATATGAAACTATAGTGAACTATCCATGATTATGCATATGCTCAAATGCAAACATAAAATAAACTAACCTAAAATGTAACTATGATGCAATGGGGATGATAAAATGTAACTATGAAGCAATTAATTAATCTAAGATGAGAATGAAAAATAACACATGATATGAAAACTAAGTATAAGACTCCATGAAAGCTCCAAGCTCCTACGAAAAACCTGCATGGTAACAATACTCAAAGTGTGGATGAAAAATGGCATTATAACACTATTCCAATTTGTATCTCAAAATAGCATTATAACATTACTCAAAAGGTGGATGATAAATGCTAAGGAAAGATGGTGTATTTATAGGGTTTCTCAATCATTTTGTGAGGTGGCACCTATCAACGGTCTAGATTCGAAGGAAAAATAATAGACAGTGGAGATGAAAGGAATCAGGATGTTGTCCCCTTGACCAAGGACAACATGCCATGTGTGTGGAGAGAAGCCTTTGACCAATTGGAAGCATGCCAAATGTATGGGATTCCCAAGTGTGTGAAACAAAGACCCATGTGATCCAATTTTTTTGGAAGTGTGGGGGAATAAAGTCATGTTCCTTTTCTCATTGGTGGAAGTGTGTGAGGATAATTCTAATTAATAACTAGGCTTATTTATTTTCATGTGACCTTTATGAGGTGACACACAAAAAGTTGTAGAAATGTGCTCTAATTCTTAATTAAGATTAAGGAAGTTTAATTAAATAAACACGTTTAGGGTATTTTTTTAATTTATTTATTTAGAAGAATGTGAATTAGAAGAATTAAAAGGAAAGTGAACAATACAAATAAAGTAAGACCTTATTTATACTTAGTTGAAGCATTAATCAAATAGGCTGTATTTAATTAATTGAATATGATGACCGTTTTTAGGTGTAAACAATACTTATGTAATTTTGATTGCAATACTGGCAAGATAATATTGAATAGTGTAATTTCAAGGCCATTTTCTCTCTTATGTACTGGTTTTATAAATTATGAATAACATAATCAAGAGTTATTTTATTCGTCTCCATTGAATTCCAATGGATGTTTAGTTTTATTCTTGCTTGTCCATTCAATGAATGTATGTAAATGCTTGGGTGAAGCTACTAGTTTATGTTAGGCTGAGTGCTAGGATTCTTGTAAGAAGTTATGGTTGAGATATTATGTTGAAATACTGTAATGCAGTATCTTCAAAGCTTGAATGATGCTATGTATTAAATTGTTATCAGATTGCTTAGATATTGAAATTGACTCCGTCCCGATGGATAAAACACCGATCTAAGTGTGTTATTCCTATTTCAGTCTGGTGGTTAATTCAATAGCTAATAAAAAACATCTATCAAATCAAATTTCAGTCCCAGTTAGTTTGTGTGTAGAATTTAATGAATCACATCTCTCATCTTTGAATGAGGCATTATTGTGGAGGTCAACCAAGCTTCTACAGTATTGTGTTTGTCAAACAATATAAAGGAGATTTATCTGTTCACTATGTGTTTGATGTTGTGGCACACAAGTGCTTGAAAGCACACGGTTGGGATCACCCTCCCAGGTTTAATAGAGCCTGAAGTGCAGAAGATTCCAGTCTATTTGACTGAATCTTGTTCATTGACCATATCAACTCATTGATTATGAATATGAGAGAGTGGCTACTCTTTAGGACTCATTGCATTTGCTGATTTGGGAACCAACATTAGATAATGTTGGATGGAAAGAATGACAAGCTCATAGGTTCCAGAGCTAAACCTAGTAGCTCTGATACCACATGTAATATGCCAAATGATCACTTGAAGTAAATTTCCTAGGTTTTTACTGTGCAAGTAAAATAAACTATGTAACAAGCCATTGGGATAAAAAATTTCCTTTCTTTATTGAAAATATATGAACAAGGATGCTTTAAAAAATTCAATAAGGATTTCCATTCCATTACAACACTACACAAAGTACAATATTTTGAGAAAGTACAAAACCACATACATAGCTCCTTCAAGCTTCATAACATAACATATAGATGGTCCAAGAATTCACCTTTCAAAACCTTGGTCCTCTGTCGCCTACTGAGGAGGAGAAGCATCACTCAAGCACTTTTTTTCCAGCCACGAACTCATATGTGGTCCCCCACACATATATCAATGATATATGGTCCTTCCCTTTGACGAAGGTATTGGTTGGGAAACCCAATACGACATACCATTCTAAGCTTAGTGTGGTGCCCTACATGACTAGGATTTATAACCTACACTAGGTACCCTTCATGCATTTAATTAGACATAGGGAATTGATAGTGGAGTCTCGACAATCTCACTAACTACAGTGGAGTCTCAGACAATCCCACTACTTTGGCCAAAGTATTCTCACTTAGTACTTCGAGTGAAGGTATACCATTCACTTACACTATAGCAATCTTGTTTTGAATTAGGGCCATTACATCTATGCTTAGGAAATCCCTCTCCATGGGAAAGCTACTCCCCAGGATAAGCTATTTCTTTATCACAACTCAATAAACAAAGTACAAGTCCCCTCCCTTCATTGGACAATGTTCCCAGGAGTAACCTACTCATCATCTAGCATAATTAATTATCTAGCTATGAGTGTTCCTTAATCTTGTCTATGTTTGATCATATCTAGTATAATAACAATACCTATGATAAACATAACCTCTTAGCCATGAATACACATGTCTAGTATAATAATAATACTTATGACAAACAATCTCTCCTATGATGGAGTATTTACAAACATTTCACAAATAGAGTAAATAGTTTTCTCTTTTCCTCAAAGCAAACAATATTTCTCCCTATAAGTAAATAACTATAAAAGACTAGTTTAGGCAGTCATAAAGTAAATCATTCAATACTAATGCAAATAATAGAAGAATATCCTCATGCCTATAATAAGCTTTCCAACTAATTGGCTGCAGTCACAATACTCCCAAATCAACAACTAGCTTGGAATTGATCCTTCTACAATGACTCAATAAACTCTTATCTCTCAAGTTGGAAAATTTTCCTCTCAAAATATTAATAACCTCAATCTAAAACTCAAGACTCTCACTCATTGTTATAGGCAGAATATTGCAGACAAAAAGTATACAAAATGCAGAGATTTACACAAGAAATATGCATAGAAGAATGTGTCCCATCTAATGAATTTTCTCCTCTATTATATAGAAACTTGGAGATCCTACAACCTACAGATTAGGCATGTATAATTACATCAAATTTCATGCACAACAACACATCAAATTCTGCTAAAGGGTGGTGAATATGCAAGCATATAGTCAACTCAAAAAACAATAGATTGACTAGGTTAAATAAAAGAAAAAAAAAGACTAATTCAATCCATCATATGGTAGAATTCAAATTACATCTCAAAGAAAACTTCTTCAAATTAAAGGATTCAAAGGTGGCACCAAGCATCATTATGCTTTCTCACAAGATGGCACAATTTCCTTCCTTAGAGAATCAGTCAATAACAAATTTGTGTCATCCAGATAAAGTATCGACCAAGTCAAGATATGTGTCAACTTACTCATTAATCTACTTTGACATAGTCGTTGAAACATTTCCATGCTTTTACAATTGTAGATCGATGGTAATAAACATGGCAATATAGTTTACTAAGTCTATGGTTTCCACATAAAAGGCATCGACCTTTTCTCTTGTAAAATATCAACTTTAAGATTGAGTTAAGTTTGCAAATCACAAACTCTTCTATCGTTGACAACAAGAGCTTAAAATATGGCCCAAAGAATACAGTCTTAACTATCAAAAAGTCAGCCTCAAGGTTTTCCATGATAATCAACTTCAAAAACCATATGTATAGCATTATAAATCGACTCATATTCATTGCTTAAGACAGTCGATATTAAAGCAAATATCATTTAAATAAATATATACACATAACTTATACATACATACATACATATATATATATATGTATTAGCAAATAATTATATATATATGTATATGTTAGTATATTTTCATATTTATCATACTTCAATAAGGCATGTATATATAATCAATATACAAAGGAATGGATCAAAATAACAATCACATTGTTATATTAATATATTGGCTATGTATACACACACACACATATATGTTCATATATATATGCCTCTATGTACATGTATGCATATGTATACATGTTTCGATACATTCGTATGGGCATGTCCATTTTCCACCCTACAAATATATGGATACATATATACATATGGATATATGTATATACATTATATATATACACATTCATTTGTCACACCAAATCATACATAATTACTATGGTATTGATAAGAAACTATGAGCGATATGTCTATATGTATACATATGCATGTTGTTGGTTCCATTGGATAGTTCCTTGCGTACAAGCAACTTGTGCATGAGTGTGCATAGGTATGTCTATCTATGTACCCTCATGTATGCATTCCTTTGTGCATATAGCCTATCATTGCCATGCATGTGTGTACGCATATACATACCTCGTATGTTTTGCAATTCAATACAAACATAGTAACAAGGAAGGAACTCACAAGCTCAAACAAATAAACATCATTCACACATGCACTCAATAATAAACTAGACTCTTACTAAAGTAGACATACTGACAAAGAATGACTTACCAACTTCCCACTTAATAACCTGACTCACTTATTCTACTATGGTGTGTGTAAGCTTAGATAGGTTATGTTACTAGTTACCTAACCAAGACCTTCTCCTGAGTGATACTTCCCCTCCGCATGTAGGAATTGAACATATACTTGCAATCACTAACACTTGCACATGGAAGTCAACTGTTCACAAAATATGTAGTACACATAATACATCTCCTAAGTTAAAATATTAATATAATATTCATCCAATCACATAAATGCATTCCTTCATATAGCATTAAATGAGATGACATTCATTCATAAACAGTGATAACAAAGTGCACACATAATTTATTCATCCACTGAATTCACATTACATTCACATTTTACCTTACATAGTATAGTCAATAGTAATTACACAATTGGGGTGTAACAATAGGAGATCTACTTGATGGCACAAGAGGTTCAACAGGGGTTTCAAGAGGCTGACTAGGATTCTTGAAACTAAAAATTTTGTGCTTGCATACTTCATGTACAATAGGTTGTTTTGGAATAAAAGGAGGGCTAATGGAAGTTTCAAGAGGTTTGTTAGGGTTCTTGAAACTTAAAAACTTATGCTTTCTTACATCCTCCTTAGTAGGTTATTCTGGAATTGATGGAGGTGTTTGCTTAAAACTAGGCACATAAGGGGCTACTTGAGTCTTGGGCATTTGTGCTAGACCAAGGGTGAGCTTGAGTTGCTCTTGCCTAGAAATAACATCCTTTGTTGTATACTCCTCTTGCTGCTGCCTTCTTTGTGCCTCCAATTGTTGCTCATGCCTCCATTGAGCTTCTGTATTTTAAAGCTATGGATAGTGAGCTTGACGAGCAAGCTTATCCTATTATGGGAAACAATTTTGATGCCCCTGATAGGCTTGATTATCCCACTCCTCCTATTGTAGGTCAAAAGCTTGTTGTTCCTTAATCTCAATCAGTTTTCTATGGAGATCCCTCATCATGGACATGAGTTCACTCATACTTTGGGGTTGAAAGGAAGAAAAAGGAGCCTCTTGGGATTGTTGATAGGAATGTGTAGGCATCTTGGAAGACTGAATAGGGTGGCGTGGATGGTTAGCATTTTGAAAATATTAAAAAACCCACAACAGTAGGGTTTTGTGAAAAGGAATGGGAGGCATAACTGAGCTAGTATGACTAATGGGGAGGAGCAAAGTTGGCATTTTTGTGGTATGGGGGAGTATACTTAAGGTTTCCATTAAAATTTGACAGTTTTATGCATAGGGAAAGTTGGAAACCCGATGAAAATTTGAGAGGAAAGCAGAGGATTTCCCAACCAAATATTTTGGGTACATACCAATAGAGTCACCCAAATGATGTTGTTGAGTCGCTAGGTACTTGTTGAACTGCCTCCAAAGGCTAAAATGTTGAAGAAGGCACCACTCCCTCAATAGAATAAAGTAAAACTAGATTGCTTGAACCAAAAAATTTATCTCGGAGTCACAATGGTGTTTGAAGATATGCCTCAAGATATGCCTCAAAAGGAAAGATGCGTTGAAGAAAACACCAAATTCTTCAACAAAGAGAAAGTAGTCCCATCAGACATGCCAAAAACTATTGTCACATGAAATTGCACCTTACTAAACACGAAGTTTAGCATTCCAATGTCACAATGGAAACAACCTCAAAGTGTGGGACCTTTGTGTGTATGAAGTTGAATCTTCGGAGAAGGTTGACTTCCTCTTTCAATCCAAGTGTAATGTATTGGTCCAACCTAACACATGAAAACCTACCACTATCCTACTCTAATAACTCACAGAGGAAAAGGGGAGAAGGAATTCATGAGAGGGAAATGGGAGGTGGTACACTAAGATGGAAAGTTGTTTCTTCCTAGCCAAGATTGCTCAGTACATCGAAGAAGAAGACCAAAAGGCTCACACAAATCTCTCTTTGATCGATTCTTGGAGGAAAACATGAGGTTAGGGTTTGACAAGGTGCTAGAAGGAAAGAAAGATTCTCAAGACAAAAATTGTAAAAAAAATAACCCAACATATGTGCATGAAAAAATATAACAAACACTCAGAAATGAAGGTAATGAAAGATTACTCATACAAAAAAGAGGAGAGAACCAACAACAATGATCAACTTCATTAATGTAGAGGCAAGGAGCCAATTTTTACAATTGCAGAGATGTAAGATATGCATAAGTCAACAAAAAAAAAACTTAGAGGAGCTAGAAAAATAACCCTTGAAATGAATACATTTCTTGCCTTTATATATTAGGAATAATTTAGAACCACAAATAGAACCCTAACCCTAACCAGGGTTAGCAAAGAAGGTTGTGTGTGAAAAGATGGAGCCATTCTTGAAAATCACGATTACGGTATGGATCCATCAAAAAAGTCAACAAAACGACAATAAATGAGAATGGGCACCCATAAAATCCAATTGCATAAGTCAGGGGAGTAATAAATGTCATCCTTGAAGTGTAGAAATCAAAATAGGAAACTCGAAAGTTGGATCAAGCATTAATGGCATCACCCAGAAAACATGCCAAATTCTTCAAAAGGTTGGGGCGTCGGGGCCAAAAGGAAACCTTTACTATACATTAAATGGTCCGTAGGCCTGAAAAGCAGCACCTTATCAAACATTGGACCTCGAGCACCCCTCATACTTCATACCTCATACTATATTGGCATTGATGTCGGGCTTCAAAGATTAGGCATGAGGCTTACCGCTTACCACTAAGAAAAGCAAGTGCAGGAGGAAATGGAAAACATCAAAGCTTGAATCAACTCACCGACCATCAAAAATCAAGGGTTGGGCTTACCGCTTACCACTTACCAAGGACAAGGAAAAGCAGTAAGAGGTAAGATAAAAGTTTGACATTCAAAAGTTCGAACAAAGGACTTAGACGAATTTGGAAGAAAGGGGAACCTAGGAGAGAAGGTTAAAACCTTTGAGAAGGAAATGGGGCTTAAAGAAGAAGGTAGAAGAGGAGAGATTTTTGGGAGTTGGGAATCAGGTGGATGCCTTATGGCTTATTGTTTACCATGAAATGGTAAATGGTAAAGGGGAAGACTGATCCTCGATGCCCAAAAAACAAACACTTAGTTGTTTTTTCGAAAGCACATCAAGGGTTGGTGGAAGATCTTACCTCTTATGAAGAAAGGAAGAAAGGAGGAAAGGGAAGCTCAATCCATGATGCTTGAAAAACAAACAGTTATTTTTTTGAAAGCACATTGAGGGTCAGGGATCGAATGGCAGGCTTACCTCTTACCTTAACAAAGGTACGAGGTAAAGGGAAAGGCCGAAGTTCGACTCTCAAAAGATCAACACTTAGTTGATTCTCAAAAGGAAGGATAGGGGGTAGAGGGAAAGGGTTAAGCCCAATGGGAAAAACCTAAAATGCCAAAGGGATAAATGGAAGGAAAGGGATAAGAAGAAGGAGATCTAGAAGAGGGATGCAAGGAAGCAAGAAAGTGACAACTCAAAGATTTGTAAACACAACACTTAGCCACTTTTAGGAGCCTTCAAGGAGAATTCATGCAAGATGGCCCATATAGGATCTCTCAGATCGGTTATCAATAATGGGTCATCAAAGGGAGGCATGAAATGTCAATAATATTTTTCTAATGTTCTTTCTCTTTTGGTATGTTGGGATGGGTATCCCCAATCCCCTTCCCTGATCCTTCTGTCTTGAGTAACAAGACTTTATAAATTACACCAAATTGTGTTGTTGGGTGTCAACTTTTAAAGATCCTTGATACATGAATCATGTTGAGACCCCAAAGATCGATTCCTTGACTGTTTGCGCTAAAGAAATGTACTTAGGCTATGGCAAGAATTTTGGCATAACTTTGATTCTCTCTTATGAACTTGTCTTATTACTATATCATCTAATCAAGTTATTTTGTATTGTACAACTCATTCGATTACAACATATCAAATGTGGGCATGTCACTACAAGTGTTATTCACAAAATTAAGCTTCTTCTCTTTGCAATATAATATAAATTAATTGAATGATTGATGCCTTACAACATTCTAGAACAACAATCTAAGGTCAAAAAAGTTGAAACCATCTTCATCAAGATCCTAGTGAATTATTCCAACTTTTTTTATTGTAGTTAAATTTGTCCTACTCTTTTTTTAGAAGTGATGACTAGGTGATAACCATCAATTGTGTAAATAAATAATCATAGAACTCAAGATTATTTATTTTTATAAGTGCATTTAATGATGCCAAAAGGTTGAAATCTTTAAATGTGTGACATTTAACAAGTTCACCGCTACAACATCAATATTCATTTCAAAGAGTGATATGTCCTTGAAATTATCAAGGAGAAATAATTAAAGTTTTAGTGAGTTGCAATGCTAGTTAATTCTATTCTAAATTCTAGAGGGAGTCCACTTGTATTGCTTTCTAGAAACTTATTCAACATTTAAATGAAGTTGGAGTTCAATGTTTGCCAACCTATTTTCTTTTGTTGAATTCCCTCAAATTTTAAATCAATACATCTATAAATATTATTTTTTATAGTTTTATAGTGTTCAAGCACATTTTAAATTGTTTGTAATGCATCCACTTTGTTGTTATGTTGAGTGAAATAATTAATAATTGTAGATGAAACATTATTATCATCGAACTTTAGCTTTGAAATCCAATTGTCCATGTCTAAGGCCTCATTTCTTTTTAGAAAGGACACTTTTCCAGCTTTTAATGTCTTCACCATATCCAGAGGTCCCAAATTTTGCACTGAGCAATGTGTCATTATCAAACGCGTCAAAGATGTTATCAAAGTGTATCTCAATTTCTTCATTTAGATAATGTATAGGTCTTATTTCTTGCAACTCTTTCTCACTATAATTCATTAGACTCATCAACTTAATATCTTAATCAACTATTTCTTATATTTTTGTTTTCTACTTAATAGTACCTTCCATTCTTTAATCTTAATTAGAACACATGCTAACAATAATGGTGGCCTTGTTCACCTTATTCCATTGATTATAAATTTAATGAATATTCTCACATAATGTGTTGGTTTTTAAAAGTCTCTTAATTGTCAAACTTTACATTTCTCTAATAATTTTTTGAGGCAACAAAAAAGACTTCTAAAATTATTCTTTGTTAGTCAATTATATTGTGCTCTACTTCCTATCAATTATTTTTAATCTAATTATCTTAGATACCATATGTTCCTTTATCTATTTTAGTGTTCTCATCTAATTATCTTAGATGCCATATCTTCCTTCACATATATCACCCTTCCCTGAAATAAATGAGATTGACAAAACATCTGCACCTCATTGTTTTTAGCAATGAATCTAAGTTCATTGAAAAAGGGGTGAATCTGTCAGAACGCTCCCAAACCTTCACCGCTCACTTATAATCAGCGGGCAGGACGTTCATCGGGAGACCAGTTGCGGACAACAGCCTCAGTATTCGCGCTCTGGCCTGAGAACCTTATTTCATCTTCCAGATTTGTGTGCTTGTCTGTGTTTGATACGCAGATCAAGTAGTACAACCTTCAGAACAGATCCTGTTCAAGTAAGGTCGTGCTTTAAATCTTTGTTTTCGCCCAATATAAATAACTTTTTTACCAAATGCGCTATAAAGGTGGGATATTACACACAAGAAAGCGGATTGGAAATACGCTGATGACCCGTTGCATGCACAGCAACCTTCCTTCAAACTCTACTCATTTCTTCTCACCGATCAAAACACTGTCATAACAATGCCGGGAGGACAACTGGGATGTCAATCCATGACAAGAAGCGTTACTTGAGTATGCTCCAACTGTTGGAGAACACAAGGATATCATCAAAAAAACTGACAAAAATTTGGTCAAGGAAATCTCTGAAGACATTGTCGATCACTGCTTGAAGGAGAATTTGTGAGCCCCAAAAGGCATCAATAGCCACTTCGAAATACCCATTCCAATCTTGAAAGTTTCTACAATGAATCAAGACTCATAATAAACTTTAATGTGATGATAACCAATTTTTAGTTTAATCTTGGAGAAAAAAATTGTGTTAAGTTGAGAATATAATAGACTGTCAATAAAAGGAAGTGGATGCTGATTTTTATTGTGATGTTTTTAATGCATACAAAATAATATAGAGACATTCTAGTAGGGTTGAAGAAGCACAAGGTGATGTATTTGGTTGGATGAAATCTTTTGTCAACAAATTTTAGTTTTATTATTTGATTTCAAAAGAGAGTGGATATCAATTTTTATCATGATGTTTTTCAATTTGTAAAATCAATATAAAGACTAGTTCCATATTTCTTGAGTGCAAACTAGATTGAAGATTCAAAAGGTGATATAATTGGTTGGAAGAAACTTTCCGTCAACAATTCATAATTTTCTATTGTTTGACTCCATCTCTTTGTATCATCACTATTCAATACAATGGGGCATTAGTAAGAGGAACAACATGAGTAAGCTCAATTGCATTATTGATTACTCCATTCAAGGGAAATGTCTTAGACTCTTGAAACACATACATGGATTGGACTACAATAATTGATCAAGACTTGCATGTAGTGTGGAAAAAGTGCATTTTCTTAGCCATAAATTAGATTGTGATCTTATGGAAGTTTAAAGCAATCTCCACTACTTGATTGACTACTTTACATGCTTGCCTATAACCAAGTCCTAAATTTGTTGTTTTCGAAGTATAAATAAATAGGCACAAGTTTTATCATCTTATTGTAGTGTTTGGGTGGTCTTAAGAACAACATAGTGAGATTTTTTATTTTCTAGGTTACTATCATAATACTTGACAAAAAACTTATATGGTCACCAATAGACTATTGTCAACAAAATATATGCTCAAAGGAATACACATAGTTGTCATGTCATAGGAATGAATACTTATGGCCAAATAGAGAAAGAATAATGGTCAAATGATAATTATTGAACTCAAGCAATTCCCCAAAATAGGAAGAAAATGCATGGTCTCAAACTCAAGATCACTAAATACCAAGATAGAAAATACACATCCTAGAACAAAGATAGTTAACTACCAAAGGGAAATTTTGTTAATTAGTCTTCTCAAACACTTACATGTAACCAAGAAAAGCACATGATCTAAAATTCATAGGTTGGACCCATAAATGAATTGACTATATGAAAGATAATCCAAGCGTCCTTTGTAGTTCATTTCATCACTTTTGTTGAGCAACCAAATGTCAAATTTACCTTGAAATTTTCCCATAGGTTTTTAAATTTGTTGTTACTATTGAATATATCCTAGTTGTTGCTAAAGGTGAGAGTCACTAAATGTTTTTGTTAGTAAAGTCACACGAATTGGTCTTTTCAAATATGCAACTACATTTTCCTTTTGCTACCAAAGTCAACTAGAGTGTTATTTTATCTGGACTATCTCATTTGAGCATGCCCCAAAACCCACAAATAAAGTCCAAATTATCTCAATCACTTTATTTTTTTAATGATACAAGATTACTTATTGACCTAGATGCTCCTTCGTTAGACATGTTAGGTTACAAGAAATTTGTGAGTATATTGCTAAAAAATTATAGCTTAGTGGTAAAAATACCCTTCCAAAATACACACAATCCATAGCATGGTCTATTACTATAACATGTACACCAAAATAATTTTTCCTTTGTATATTATAACATTTAGCTAGGGCATATTATGACCCTTCACAACATCTACCTAATTCTCCTCAAATTAGGGATCCTTTCTTTTCCAAGCCTTCTTGAGTCATGACTAGTTGTATTGGTGATTTATGTTTTGGTCACATGTCATTGCAAGTTGCATTTGGTTCACTTGTCTAGTGCACCTTGTTGCCATGTTTCCATGTTTGCCTTTGATGATTTGTCATGCAATATCTTAAGCTATTATATGCAATCATAAAGTTTGTCACATTGGTTGTATTTTGTCACACTTCAATGCATTGCATATTGTGATCACATTGCATTTTCACATTTGTTTGTGCTTTATTGCTTTGTTTCCTTATCATTTTTTGTCACATTCTTCTTGCACACACTTTCTCATGTCATGTCATATTTGTTGATTTCGGGAATTTCATGAAATGTCATAGAATGTATTTATATTTATAACTTGCATAATGGGTTATCAAGGTAAAATTTTATTGTTGGATTTTCAAAATATTTAATAAAAACCTAAAAAATAAAAGGCATAATGAGTTATCAAGGTGAAATTTTATTGTTGGATTTTTAAAATATGCATATATTTAATTTATTATCATCCATCCATACACTCCATATATATTTCCTTCCTTCCATTGTCTCTCCACTACCACTGCATTTCCACCATACTATATATATCATATATATGCTATATATATTTATAATTTTATAAGTTCCGTCCCCATATATTTCCTTCCTTCCATCCATCTCAAATATTTCCATTATATTTCATCTTCCTTTCTATATATATATATATATATGTATGTATGTATGTGTATATATATATACCATATATATACATACCATATACTATATTTTTATATATATACTGCCACATATATATACATATATATACATATATGCCACTCTCTTATACTCTCTTTTCCTCTCTATACATATATATATATATATATACATACATATACCATACATATATATACTCTTTTCTTTTCTGTCTCTCTCTCTCCATATACATACTATGTATATGTATACATACATATATATATATATATATAAATATATGTATATGTATATGTATACATACATATATGTATACATACATATATATATACATACATATACATACATACATATATATACATACATATACATACATACATATATATACATACATATACATACATATGTATATATATATGTATACATTTATACATGTATACATATATATATGTATATACATACATATATACACATATATATATACATATATATGTATACATGTATAATATATGTATATGTATATGTATACATACATATATATATATATATATAAATATATGTATATGTATATGTATACATACATATATGTATACATACATATATATATACATACATATACATACATACATATATATACATACATATACATACATACATATATATACATACATATACATACATATGTATATATATATGTATACATTTATACATGTATACATATATATATGTATATACATACATATATACACATATATATATACATATATATGTATACATATACATATATACATATATATATACATACATGTATACATATATACATATATATATACATATATATGTGTATTGTATACATAATTCATAAAGAAAAATCTAAAATATATATCTAAAGATACATTTTCAAATTCATTAACTCATTTGACTGCAAAATACGACAAAACTTTCTGATGAAAGATGTATAATTAGATGTGTCGTCGGGTACTTGTGTATTTAATGTGAAATTTTCAATTTTTAAAAAAAATTATGCCCGACATTCGTTGAAATTGCAACACTTCGTGATTTTTGTCTCTATTTCAATATACACTTAAATTCAACCATCCCCTTCGCTCACATATGGTTAGCCTCCTTAATTTGTGGGCCGATGGGTATATGGTTAGCATTCGTTGGGGGTTTTGACAAATGTTTTTGAATACATAAAAGCTAGTTTGACAATTTATCTATACTTGCGACAACGTTTTGCTATACTTGTGATAGTTTGTGGAGGTTATAGGCCAATTTTTTTGGGTGCAAAATATCAAAATGATTAGATTTTGTTACATGTCTATGATTAAAAATTATTGGAGTGTGAGTTTGATATTTTTTGAAGATCTAAATATTCAATCCTAGTAAAGAAAAATCATGTCAGATAATATTAGTGCAAAACAAAATGAAGAGACACTTGCTAGATTGTGGGCTAGATTGAAAAGAAAGGGTGATGGGAAATGTTATTGTTCTTGCAATAATTGCAAGGGATTCAAGACGAGAAGACTTTTAATCACAATAGCTGAGAAACATTGTAGGAAGCATGGTCACGTTGAAGGGGGGCATGATTATCGTCCATTGGTAAGTTGTTCATTATATGTCTTTGTATTGATTGAATTTGTAAATGTTTATATCGTTTTAACATTTTTTATATATATAAAAAATCACTTGATCATGGTTTATTTGTGTTGATCATTATTATAAAGGTGGAGCACCCTAGGGCACATGATATGGATTGTCACGACCCGAAGAATGTGGTTTTTCAAGTGGAGGAACATGGAGCTATGAATATCAAAGATGAAGTTAATGATCCTATGGAAGAAAATGATCATGCGCCAAAAAACACAGTTGAAGATAATGGTACAAATACATTGATCCATGACACATTTAGTGGTGCAACTTATCATGATGATTGAGATGACTTTGATGATGTTCATGATTTACCTATACTTGAGAAGGCATACGAGCCCCTTTATGAAGGCTCCCAAACAATTCTTCTCTCTATTGTATTGTTGTTGGTGAACTTGAAGGTTATGAATGGTTTATCCAACATAGCAATCTCAGGGATGTTAAGGTATGTCATATATGTTAAGGTATGTCATATATGTCATCTTTTGTCATCTATTTTTGTTGTTAGTTCATCACTAGTAAATAAAGGATGAAATTTGTACCATTAATATTCTTTATATTAACAAATTATTTTTTTGTTGTAGATTGATAGGTGAATTTTTGTTACCACCATTAAATATTTTACCTCGCTCATTCCGAGATTTATTTGCCATTATGAAAGATATTGGAATGGAGTATCAAGCAATAGATGCATGTCCCAATGATCATATTATATATCATAAACAACATGAATTTGCAACAAAATGCCTAGAATGTCATATCAATAGATATTGAATAGATCAACTAACAAAAAAGGTGCATCGCAAGGTTCTTCTTTATATTCCCATTATTCCACGTATGCAACAATTATTTAGGTGCGAAAGCTTAGCGCAATTTATGGATTACCATGCACAAAATAGAAGTGGAGATGACATTATTTGAATGCCTACGGATGGTTCTACATTTAGGGACATGGAGGAAAAATGGCCACACTTTAAAGAAGAACCTCATAATCTTAGGCTTTCATTGGTAGCGGACGGTGTCAATCCATTTGGAGAGCTACGATCTATTTACTCGGTGTGGCCTATTTTTGTTATCAACAATAACATTCCTCCATGGATGTCAATAAAGAGGGAGCACATAATGTTGGCAATAATTATTCCAGGTATTTGTTTACATCAATTTTCTTTAACGTAGTAGCATCTCATTTGTCTTATTTGTTGTATAATGATTTATATATTTTTATTTAATAGTCATGTACATTAATTTATATATATTGTAGTAAAATGGTCATAATATAATTATGTAATGTTTATATTCATTCAACTAGGTAAGTACCAAGTTAAGATATGAGTGTATATATTGAGCCTCTTATCGACGAGTTACTAAAGTTATGGAATGGCGTCACTATGTATGACGTCTCTAGACCAATAGGACAAAGACAATTTCAATTCCATGCAATGCTTTTATGAACAATTCATGATGCCCCAGGGCTAAAACATTTTTGTGGTATGTTATAACATTTGACTGCACTGAATAAGGATATTTAATTTTATGAAATAGATATCATGCATGTTTTTAAAATAATCTATTCATTATATATAATTATAAAAATTGACATATTTAATCCAATTATATATGATCTTGTAGGTCTTCAAACAAAGGGAAAATTTGCATGTCCAGTTTGTAGTCCAAAGATGAAATATCATCGTTCAAAAGTTTAGGAAAGTAGGTGTTTGATGAGTATAGGCACTTCCTCCACGAAATTATAAGTATTAAACTACTAAAAACATATTTTCAATGGGAAAGAAGAGACTACATCAAAACCACGAAGAATGACACCTCGCCTATGGAAGTTGGAATATAATAGAATTAATCATCAAGGTTATACATTGATCAAATTGTTTATCTATCATATATGATATGTTTTGAATTTATATTTTTATATTGTGTTGTGTTTACTCATGTTGTAATTGACAATGATTGTCATTGTTAATTTGTTTAACTTATATGCTTCATGAAGGTCGTCAAGGCATTAATGGCCGGCTTCCACAGGGACTGAAAAGTTATCCCAGACAATTTAGTAGGTTTCCCTACTGAGTAGCTACAAATTGTGCATTTGTTTGATACAATGCATATCGGAAAGAATATAACAAAAATGTTATGAAAAATATTGGATGGAGGGCATGACAAAGAAAAAATTGTCAAAATTTGTAGTGACATTCAGGAAGCCAATCATGCAATGAAAAATGTCATTCAATTAAATAGCGACGTAGACCAAATTAATATAAGCACCCTTCCTTGGTTATTAATGGAGCAACAAAGCAATGCTATAAAGAATCAGGATTTGCTGCGAACATAAAGAATATCATAACAAAGAAAGGTGAATTTGGGTTAGGGATGAAAATGCATGAGTGGCATACCTTCATTAAGGTAATTATTTTGGTATATTTTATATATATTTGTATACTACATGTAATTTTTAGTGTATTATGTTTACTAGTTTTGGAAAAATAATGAAAAAATCATTTTATAATTGTTGCAGTATGTTCTAACTCTATCTCTCCCAGACAACTTCGACAACAATGTCAAGCAAGTTATATATGATCTTGGAAAATACATGAGGTAAGTAGCGATATTTGTTCAATTCGTTGTATAGATCTTATATTTGCCATTTTTTTTACTTGTTATGTTATATATTGTATATTTTTGTTAAATCTCGTTAATATATTTGTACCTTGAATCACTTGTAGATGGCTGCCATCTGAAGAAATCCATAAAGAAAATATAAATTATTGGAAGAGAAAAATTCCTCGCCTAATGTGTGAAATGCAAAAGTGTCTACCTTCGACATTTTTCAATGCACAAGAACACTACATGATACACCAAGTTAAGGAGATTGAATTGTGTGGACCTGTACACACAAGGTCAATGCGGATGGTTGAGAGGTACTTGAAATTTTTGAAGGCTTTGGTTAGACAAAGAGCACATCCTGAGGGTTCTATGGTGGAGGGATATATGGTATACCAGACTATGGTGTACATTACTGAATATCTTCCTAAGTTTGCAGCAAAGATCCATGTAGATCGCATTTGGAATCCCAACTCCATTTAACAAATTTGAAGGGGGGTACCTGATGGGGAAAGGTAGATTGAAGAAAATTAGAGGCAATTATAAGATGGTCATGGAGATTAATTAGAATACATTTTACATTGCCTTCAATTGATTGAAAAGAAACAACATAGAACTAGTCCAAATGAAAGAATCTTCCACACACAAATAGAAAAGTATTGGTACTGTATTACTCTAGAAAACAAGTCTTTCACTGTTGGTGCCTTATTTTATCCACTATGTCATCGCAATGTCTTACTTTGATTATTCCCTTGTCGGCGTAACTTGAGATATGTTCTCCCGACTAAATGTTATCGATGTAAGATGTGTTGTCGGGTGGTCCATTTTCTGTTGTTCTAATATCAATGTGTTCCTCTGATGAAATATATCGGTGTACCTCATGCCAAAATCCTGAGTGAGTCTATCTTTTACTTTCTTGAATAACCCATCAGTAGAACAAAAAGAATGTGTCCCTGATACGAGCCTTTTATCTTCATCGGAGTAGTATATGAGATCAAAATTGTCACTTGTTAGGCTTCCGATGGCTAGCAATGAGTATTTTGTCGGGGAAACTTTCATGAGTTATGTTGATATGCATTTCTTGTGGTGCTACATTCTCTATTTGTTCATTTTTAATCAAAATATACAACCCAATTTCTTCTGCCGATCGATATGAATGCAATGTACTTATGCCGATATTGTACAATGTGCTTCCTCGTTCACGTTGTTAGCTCTAAAAAATGTAGGTAAAAATACCTCAAGAGGTTGCCAAACTCTTGGTACATTTCAGGGTAACATACAAGGCCAAATGGTTTTAGACCTTCTTCTCTTCAGGTGCTACTAGACCTAGGTGGGTCTACCTATGTGAATGAACAAACTTGAACTATGTGATTCCTCCTACAACAGTCTATTCACAATGGAAATTTGAAAGTGAATAGATGTACTACTATTCTAGCATAAATTGTATAAGCAATATCAAAGAAATATGTTCAGTTAACAAATCTAAAATGTTTAAAATGAATTGAAACTAAGTGATGAAATGTGAAGACCAGTGCTCTGTTGGGTATATGGATTCAAGTAGAAATAAGAGACAAGTGACTTATGACTAACAATAATTCAAACTATTTGGAACTTCTATGTTTATAACTTGTATAAATAGGTAGGGATGCAATTATAGGATTCTTCTTTAATAATCCAAAATAATATTCCTAAGTTGGTGTGAATAATCAAGAGGACTTTAATCTTTACTTGAAAGACTCAATTAATTATGCCACACAGATACAACAAATGTGCACTGATAAATTGAAAATATGTTTGATATATCAATTTAAACAACAAAGTAATATCAAATATGGAGACAATCTGGCAATATCTTCAATTAACTTAACAAACAATTGATACCAACATAGAGCCACTGAATCAGAGACTTTCCATTAACTTCATAAAAAATTTGCACATGCATCTTGGTCCTTTATGATGTAAACATTGTATCAATCCCCATTCTCCTACTTCTTCTATCTACTCCTATCTTAATAATTTTTTCTTGGTCCCGGTCTCTCTTATTTATAGGAGAGGCAACAAGCTTCAAACCAAAAGACATGACTTTTGATAACAAAACTTAACATGTAAAATATAACTGAAACAATTAACAACTAATACATGACAATTATGTTAATCTCTGAGTAAAAGCTCAAATCACCAAAGACCTATGCAAAGCTTTTACTTTATGATAATAATCATTGATAGTGATTAATCTTCATCTAAACCGAGGTATTTCTCCTGCCACTTTCTTATGGTTAAATCATTTGGTCACTTGTATTCCTGTACAATAGTGAAGTTTGATAGGTGGATTTTACATCTTCTATCGAGCAAGTTTCTGGCATCTACAACAAACTTTGTATAGCCATTATCCAATGCAGTAATTCCATCAAGTTACCGTCACCCTGTATATGTGTCAAACATTGTGGAACCATTTGATCAAATTCATTTCTCCATTCATCCACATCCTTGAGTTGACCATCACCTTTAACGATCAGAGGGCTAAAACTGTGTTTTATTGAATCAAATGAATTCCTTCTGTTTTCTACCTTCTTGTTCATATCAATCAAATACTTATGCTCATCAATGATTCCTTTTACCATTTATTGAGTAGGTTTTAACCTTTGGGGTGCATCAGGATCTCTTTGTGTGGCTTTACACATAGTGGTTAAGATATGGTAAGTGGGCTACCATCTTTTCTGCAATTCCTCTAAGATAGGGGAATTAGTATTTATCTATTCTAGAGCTTTTACCAAATGACTGAAGCCCTCATGAACTCCACTTATTTTCTCTTTTAAAAATTCAACTTTGTGTTTCAGTATTTCCTCCAAGGTACTCAAGATGTGTCGTTTGATATCATCCATATTATGATTCTTTAGTTTCTCAACCTCTTCTTTCAATTGCTGAATCTGTGGATCTTCAACTGAAGCAGGTGGATGATATACAACCATTTCATTCCCATTTACATCTATGGATTGTTGCAATTGTTGTTTCAATCTAATATTTTCAATGAATAACTTATTTATCTCCTCATTTGATATTTTGAGTCTTTTCTCATACTCTGTCATCTTCTTTTCCATGTTTTCCACTACATCTCTTGTAAACATTGTTGAATGCATTGTCATGGTTGCTGCTTCTATGGGAGTAGTGTCCTTCATAGTTATGACCAAAGAAAACACTCTCATTTCCTACACCACATCTAGAAGCCTAGGCTTCCTTGTGCTTTTCTGTTTCATCCATAGGGAAAGGGTCTGGGTGGTTGGATTATATCATGTCCCTGATACTCTTTCTGAATCAAATTCTGCAACCAATTTGGGATCATCTTGAGCTCTGATTTGATCCAACAGAAACACTTTGGAGAACTCCATTCCTGGTATAATGAGCATGTTACTTGTCAACACTAACTCCCTTGCTTCTTTAGGAGTAATATTGACATTTTCAAATTTAACTTTGCCATTGTTTGTGTCTGCACTTTTGCATGTTTCAAATCATTAGCTCCAATGAGGTTAATTTTTAGTCTGTCATCAAATTATTTCATCTTCATTTTTATCCAAAAATCTTTGAACTCCCTAGTATGGATAAAGTCATCATCCTCCATGAACCTCAGGGAAGCAATAATTCTTTCATCATCATGCATTTCATCAGTAGCCTCCTCCGATATTCTCATCTTGGGATCATGAGGCTCGAGGATTTTCTGTTTCTCTGCAACCTCTTTCATCTCAACCAAAGTTAAGATTGCCTCTTGTTCTTCATCACTTGACTCATAGTCCACTAGTGACCCAATCTTCCATTTCTTGGCAGGAGGCTTATCTGTTTGAGATGGAGGGGGTGGATGAATTGGTGATGAAGGTGGTGTATGTGATGTAGAGGCTGTGATGTTGGTGGCTGGGGTGTAGGAAGTGGGGCTGATTTCTCTTCGTGAGCCTTTTTAGATAATTCATCAAATTTACCAAGGACTAATTGCATTCTTTTCAAAAAATCTTGCTCCTCATCAAAAACCCCTTGAACTTCTTATCTTTTCCTCTCTCTTGACCCTCCCATCTCATCATCATTAACCATCTTTCCCTTCTTTCAAACACATCTACAAAATAGACCAGGTTTCTTGTTACATCCTCTTCTGGATCAAATTCATGTGTTATTTCCCTCTTTGTGAGTAGGGTTCTTTTGATATTGTTGATGTGGCCTTCTGGATCACATATTCTCTCTTTCCTTGATCTGAGAGCAAAATTGGCTTTTATAAATCTCTACAATTCCTCCAACATATCTGATCCAATTGAAAATTCTTCAAATACCATCAAATCAGGTAGAAATGTGCCTTTTTTCTGATTTTTCATCAAATCATGCTCCATCTAGAGCATTTGCCACATAAATTCTAAAAAAAATACTTTGCTAGGCACAAATTTTCATAAAATATGAGGGGCCTGATCACAACCATATACCCTGATGATGGTGTGTTGTGGCATCAAAAACCAATCAGCATAATCATGTGTAAAACCTTGATCTGGTTTGTATTGTAGGGGTCTCATGACATCCATTAGGGATTGTAGCAATCAGTCTGATGAAAAAATCATCCCTAAATATAACATAATCACTTTCATTGCATTTACTGTCCCAAATATAACACCAATTTTTTATTGGGAGCATAACTCCATTCTCATGTGTTCTTTATTTCATCCTCTTTGTCCATTTTGTTTCATTTTGAGATAGAATCAAATGACATAATAAGGAGTACTTTCTAGAAGTTATGGGGGCCTTGGCTTCCCTAACCTGTAACAAACCTTCATGAATCCGTTCCTCAATGAATGAAGAAAAATCAAAATCCACATTCAATTTAGGATGTTGGATAATCATGGCCATTCTCATCAACCCCATCGACATATTCTCCTCTGCATCAACTCCAAGAATTTGACATAATGCATAGTAGGTATTTTTGAAATAGGTCTGAAAGTCAGACACTGGAAAGGGTTCAAATATTGAAGAGTGAATGGACATGACTCTATTTTTGTCACCCATTTTAATGTGTAAGGGGAGTTCATTAGTTCTATAGGTCCTTTTCAACCTTCTATATTCTTGCTCCAGCTTCCCCAAGTCAATTTCAGTGACAACCTGCCTGTTTAGGTCAAAACACCTAATTATAGCTTCCCTCAAGATATCTACTAGACATTGACCATTTGGAAGTCTGACCATTTTTGATGGGGCATGATATATATTGGCCAAGGCTTTGATTAGCTCGACATCAACAAAAACGTTAGGAACAACTAATTTTCCTATGTCAAAAGTCCATGGGTTTGACACTGGAACCCTTTCATCTCCGTTCCTATAAAAATACCAATATAAATTCCACCCAGACTGTGGAATTATTGGGTCCCTACACCCCTGAGCTAAATCCTTAAAGACTTTCTTATAACCCTTATCTACTGAACCAGGTAACAGGGCAAGTAATGGCGACTGCAATGAAATTCTATTAGATTTTTCTCCCTTTTTAGTTCCTACCTCTGATTTCTTTGGCGCCATTGTTTAAATTTTAGTGAATGATAAGTAGAATTACCTAGAATTTTTCTCGGTCTACAAAATTCTTCCACTGTCATACTTTGAGCTCACCTGTATTAAGCTTCTGCTAGCACGAGCGCACAAATTCTCAATTTTCCTTGTTAAATTTTGATATCATACCACATTAAATTCATATCTTAAGTTCTTCATCATTCAAATCTTTCATACCAAGCTGAATTTCATACTTCGATGTTGATTGGTGTGACTGGCCTTCATTTAATGCTCCAACAACAGATTACCACACTACCGCATGACATTTTTCATCCCCCTGCGGTATAGCGGTTCCTCCTTATCTCTATTCTTATTTCACTGCTCTACCACGGGCTCCATTCCAACCCTCCGCGGTATGGCGGTGCATTATTACATCTGTTCTTAGCTTACCGCTCTACCGCTGGCTTCATTTAGCCCCTCGTGATATAACGGTTCCCTCTATTAGTATTAACCATGACCCCACCCTACCGCGGGCAAGACATCAACCTTCTGCGGTATAGTGGTATATAGTGTATTACTTCCTTTAACCACCGTGCTATCGTGAGTTGCTTTATTGGAGGCTGTGGTAAGGCGGTAAAAGGAAATTTTGACCTTGTGGATGGTAAAAACATGGTTTTTAAGGGAAAAAAATGATTTCATATGAAAGGACCATCAAAATTTTGAATGAAAATTCTAGTTCCAACACATGTAGGCCATTCCTACAATGTTTTTATCAATGAAGCTTGCTAGTTGTTGTGCCGATATATTGTATCCTGCCAATATAAACATAAAACATGATTGGGGTGACATAGATACTACTTGGCCGATATGTTATATCTCTTCAATTTGAAATGTGTGAACAATGGGTCTTGGATACACATAGTTCAGAGGTTTCTTACGATAGATAATAAGATCATTGGTAGTGGGATGTTAGGTTTTTAGGTACATCAATTATAAATTAAGGTCGTATACCGTGGTAATAAACTAATTATATGTCATTTGCGAATTTCAATTTTTTTTGATATAGTTGGTCAAGAGTGGGATGCACTACATTTGTACGTCACAAAAAATCTTGATTGGATGATAATATGGATTGAACAATGTCAACAATCTGGTCGTGCATTAACATGGGAAGGTGTGGCTTCATTGGTTAAAGAAGCTCATCGTAATGCAGATTCCAATGTTACAACAAGGGAAATTGATTTAGCATATGGTTTAAGAGATAAACAGGTATGTAGAAATATATTAATCACCCATATTATTTAATTATTTTCAATTATATTGATGTATATATATGTTCAGTTTTTTTTTCTTTGCATACATTCGGCCAAGAATAAATATGTTTATCAACTGATGATGCAATAATTTTTACATGTTTGACATATTGCAGGTGAAACACTACAAGGCTATGTGGTGCAATGGTCGTAAATTTCGAATCAAAAAGTTGGATGAAACGAAGAAAACTTGTGATTCTAGGATAAATGCAATTTTTCAAGTGATTAATGTTTCATCTAGAAGCGACATACATCCAGAAGTCTTAGAAAATCGATACTATGAGATTTTGGATGATATACTTGAGTGTGATTTTAAGTCCTTCAAATTAGTTATGTTTGTCGTCCAATGGTATAGGCTACGATTGAATGAAAATGACCCCAAGAGAACTGTTATTGAAAATGATAATGGATTTACCATGGTTAATACAAGGTTGATTGAGCGAGTTGGAAATGAGCCCTATGTTCTTCCAAGCCAATGTGAGCAGGTATTTGTTGTTAGACATGATCTAAGAGGAAGGCTGGTAAAGTATAATGTGGTGGAAGAAGAAGATACCGAAGAGCTATAAGATGATGTAGATGATGATCAGGATCAACAGTTAGTTGATGATATGCCTGATGAAGATGTCAAAGAAGAGGAACTAGATCATGATGATGTAGGAGTTAATGTTCATGAAGATGATATCCGTGTGGATGATGAAATTATCAAGAATGATATCAATGACGATGATGATGATATGACCAATCCTTACAATGTCGGATCTGGATTGGATGATATGGACAAAGTGTTGGGTGAAGAAGAAGATCAATGACATTGAAATGTATGAGTTATGCGATTATATTATCTATTTGATATTGATTTCTTGAGAGAATTCTATTTGACTTATATGGTTACATAATTAATTCATGATGTTTTTAATTTTTATGTCATTACATAATTAATTCATGATGTACTTTTTAATGTTGTTAATTCATGATGTTACAACTATTGTAGCTCTCATAGAAATTTCCATATGATCAAATCCTAATTACTCTACGACTATTTATGATTAGCTATTATTTGATCATATCTTTGGTTATTTCATTCCAAAAAAATTAACATTTCCTCATGTTGACCCCGCATAGTGACATGTGAATGGGGCCAACGTTGATTTTTTTTTCAATTTGTGTTTGTATGGAGTGAAACTTGACATGGTTAGCCTAGAAACATGAGTTAATGATATGGGAGGGTTTTGAGACTTAAACATGAGGTCATGCATGTTATGAAAGTTTATGGTAATCCTACTTATAGCAGAAGTTCACATGATAAGCTAACCAATGGCACTATATTGGAGGATAAACCCACCTATGGAATTAATTTAAGAGGTAAGGGATGCTTCTTAGTGGAATTTTGAGTCTTGGATTAATCCATAGTGCTAAAATTAGTTCTAGTGTTCTTCCCTTGGTGTTATATTTATCTCTACAATTTCCCATACTTAACCATTTCATCATCACTTTTCCCAAGCTATTTGTATCATAATATAAACTTGGTCCAATCTCATATTAGCCCCTTAGGTAATTATCCATTTCCCCCAAGTTGAATGGAACCTTTTGTACCAATGCATCTATGTTTTCCTACCCTAATGGATCAAGACTTTGCATCACCTTAACAATCTTCTTTATGTCATAGTATATCACCGAAGTGCCTTTGGCATGCTTTAGATGTGTCAATATTAACTAGATTGAATATATTAATTTTAAAGTCTCTTAACACATTCCATGACAAGAAAATGACTCATTTGGATTAAGGAGTACTTTCTTAAACCATTCCTTCATATTCAATAAACCCTTCTCACACCCACATCATAATTCATATCCATGTTAGTTGTAATAAGTGTTTTAAACCAACAATCAATGAATCATAGGATAGAAGAAAACTCGTTATGCACAAGGATAAGAATCAAAGAGACTAAAATAATTGATTCACTAGATATGCTCCCCATTACTGTAATAGACCAATGTAAAAAAATAAGTCATAACAAGAATAGGACAAAAAAAACTAGGAAAAGAAACCTTGTAGGCTACATTAATAAGACATTGATTGCAAGCATTTCTTCCATGATGTTTAAATGACAAAATATCAGATAGCTCAATCTTTAGTCAAGTAGTATTTCAATCACTAATTCTTAGACATCCATCATGATTAAACATCACATATCATAAGCCTTTTTAATAATCACTAGGACTGTAGATAATATTCAATCATGTCATAGGAAATAAATAATCAAAAATTATAAAGAAAGAGAAAACCAACTATATAAGCTTAGCAAGCCACCATACATAAATTATATTTTGTATAAAATAAAATAAACTATATGTTGACATAGCATTTATATTTTGTATATAAACTATATGTTGACATAACATATATATAAACTATATATTTTGAATTTTGGCCCCGCGCACGCAAGAGCATGACATAGCATACTGCACCGAGACCCTAACTAGAGATTTGCACCGAGAACCACTACATCCAACCCCTGAGTGGAGAGTTGTGAGACTTCACTGGACGAGTGTTGCAAGGCCATTGAGTCGAGGAGGAAGACTAGGAACCATTTGGTAGGAGGAAAGCTAGAGCAAGAGGTGAGGGAACTCAAAAAGGGAAAATCAACCAAGGGACAATGACTATAAGTGATTTTTCCCCCACATTTAGAAATCTTGTTGCAAGTACAGTGATTTAGACTCTGTTTGTTTCCATTGAGGTGTTGCATGCTATATTTTGGTCAATTCAAGCCAATGTCCCATTGAAAAACCCAAGTACTACCTAGTACTGGTTTCTGGTTAGTTTGAACAACCGAGCTTTGAGATGTTTAATCAGTTGGGTGGCCATTTTGGCCTGTGAACTGTAGTTTTTGTATCTGTCTTAGCATATTTTTTCTACTATAAGATTGAAAGGAATTCCCATCACATAACAACACACGAAGTTCACTAGGGTTCAAATTTCTAAACTTTGATGAAATAAATTTACGTATTGAGGTCCACAAATGATCAAAAGGACTAAAAACAATACATGGTCCGTGAGTGCAATGAAAAATGCCTAGTGCATGCCCATAAGAGAACGTATAGAAGTATAAGAGATGAAAAAAAAAAAGGATCCATTAAAAACTTTTGAATATTTCACTAACTCAACCAAACCTCCAAAAGAACAGTACAGATGCCAGCACTAGGGAAAGCCCGAAAGAGAACACTAATGAAAGTGATTTTTTTTTTCAAGTTCTAGAAGAGTATAAATGGTTCGAAGATGCTGTGGGTGTCTGGAAAATGGTGAAGGAATGCTAGATAGGGATGGACCCAATTAACCTCTTTAACTAGATTATTAAGAAAGAAACAAACTCTGATACATTTTGGGGTTCTTTTGAGTAGGGCCCATCTTTTATTATTTTATTTGGGGTCCCAAAAAACCATAGGGGTAGAAACCTATGGAGCTTAATCATTAAAGGCAAGGGGTCTGTCCATTTAGAAATAGACTGAAAGGATGGTTGCACGGGGGGCTATTTCACATGAAAGGTGGTACAAAAATTTTTATAGACTAACTAACCAGACACTAGTACTACCTTAGAGGGGCTATTGTCTTCGAGGAAGGTGGTCCAGAAAATTTCATAGACAGGTACAAAAAGTAATAGCAACCTTCCACCAACTAACCCAATCAACCTCTAAGAAATAAGACAATGACTCCTCTAGATGTTCCCAAAAACCAAGGCTTCAAAACACAAGGTTGGTGACCCTACAAACCATTCCCATGCTTACCAAGTGATCTCTGATCATCAGACCCTTACAAGGTTTATTGATACATTCACAACTATTGTTACCTCCACATGCATTTGACTAGTAGTGACAACCTTGGTTTTTAATCCACCAACCCCATACCTTGGGATCACATCACCATGAAAGAACTTCATCCAACATCCTTGTGAGTGTAGGTACCACCAAATAGGTATTTGTCAAATCTGTCTTCCTCGAGTGAGGGAAATTTAGGAAGAGAAGAGGAAAGTGAGACATGTAGTAGGTTTAAAAGAGGGAGATCAACTAGAGGTCAAAAGATTAGAAGAAAATTATGTAAACGCATGGAATTTTTTCTTGCTAAATGGGGGTCATGTTCTTATGATGATGAGAGCATAGGCAACATTGAGGTGCCCTTGAGGTACAAACATCTATGAAAACAATGGGTACCCAAGGAACTTCCTCCAATAAACACTGATTTTTGTGTCAACAAGAGGATATATCACATAGCACCATCGTCATTACATGGTTTGGGCCTATTTTGCATGGATGACATAAAGGTCTGTTACGAAAAAGTTACTGAATTGATGGAGTATGTCAGACCTTGTTACAATTACAAAGATTGGATGCAATTGGTTCAATATACACGAAGTATGCGTAGGTATGCACTGCCAACAAATTATATACAACTAAAAGATAAGGATCAAAATAAAGGAGTGGCTATGTACATTGATGGAAGGCCAAAAACATCAGGGAATATTGTAGAGTTTATAAATAGTAAACAACCTGGGTCAACAAATAAGCAACCCAATTGCATATTTGAGGCGCGCGAGGGAAACTGTGTATTCTTATGTGCGATAAAATCAATAACTGCAAGGGAAGAGTTGCTAATCAATTACAATTTGAATTGTATAGATACAAACACAATTACTATGGGGGTGGTACGTACTATATACCATTTTTCCCAACCTCCAATTAATAACTCCAATATACCATTTTATTATTATGTTTTTTTCGTAAGTCTATTGGTTTCATTTTGGTAATGTTTTTTTATATTTAATTTTTGTTACAGTGAGACATTGATCATAGGGGGAAGGCCCTGACCCAAAGCACAAATCGCGATGCATCTTCAGGCGATTCTACCCAATAGGTTTACCTTATTGTAATTGTACAAATTAGATACGAGCAAAATTTTTTATTATTATGTTTTTTTCATAAGTTTATTGGGTTAATTTCGATAATGTTTTTAATATTCTTGTCATAGTTGGATGATCGAGGAAAGGCACTAGCAGAAGAGGAGAGCATCCATAGGGAGGTGCAGTCACTATTATGCGATGATGGCATCACATATTCCACAAACCCTTTGGATATGATAAGGAAAACCCAAAAATAAATCCAATGAAGAAATCCTTTAGTTGATATTCATAGTGCCTCAAACAAATGAGATAAGATTTAATTATAACATAAGTTCATTCATGGTTTTATATTTTGTATTCTTTTATGTCATGAACTAAAATATGTGTTGTTTTTACAAGATTTTTTGCGTCCTCATGATGCCGTTGGCCATGATCAAGGTATTGTAGGTGTTGCTCAGGGAGTAGGGGTTGGTACAAGTGTCGATCCTGATCTTCCTGAACATACATCACATCATCCAATCCCATCATCCATGCCTATATTGTCGACCGAAATGATAGCAACACATAGCATGCAGGCATTGAGTAGTGCACTCTCTGACAGTGAACACATGCTAGAACATGTGTCAGGACATGTACTTGGGGATGTAGAGGCCACTAGTATTGGTGATGTTTTAGCAGCATTTCCTAGATCTTCCTGTATTACTAGTACGGGAACATTTCCGGTCACATTTGTAGTGACCGAGGATTTCATTCCCATAAAGATAGAGAAGGTCCCAGGTACTTTAAAATGTTTTAATTATTATTATATATAATCCAATTGAAATTTACTTATTGATCACTCTTTTTAGACTAATGATCCCATCATCTTTTTGTAGGAAATAATGTTTTTTATAAACATCTAAATGATATTACATTGGAGATCTTCGAGCCCACCATACGTACACGGTGGAATGCCCAAAATCAAGATTTAAAAGATGAGCTCATTAACCATTTAGTTGTGTTGTTCGGTAATAACACATTCAACCGAACCAAGATCCTTAAGAAAGCTGGTACCTATCTAAAGTATGTGAGGGACCAATATAGGTCACATTTAGAGAAGAACAAAAAGTATGAGCATCCCCCCATGATTCCGGAGAGGGAGTGGAAGGACCTGGTGTCAAATGGAAAAGAGAAGGCTAAAAAGAAAAAAATAAAGACACCACCGGGCCAAGGAAGGTATGTGATACTATCAACAATGTAATTATATACTGATTACTCTTTCTTTTTACATAATCTAACATATTTCAAACTTTTCATAGGCTGTCTGACACATCGAAGGCAATAAAGGAAAGACTAGAAAAACATGGGAAACACAAACTTGGCTTTGGTGGTTATATGAAATTAGCCGCATGAATTGTAAGTATCAATAAATGAAATATTGCATCCAAATAATAAATTGCAAACAATTTTGGTTTTATCACACCATAGAAGCAAAATTCATGATCTTATGCAAAATGTAGGGCTTTGAATTCAACAGAGTGCCCACAGAAAGGACCTTAAGATTTCCTTCCAGCAAGGCTATGGAGCCGTGGCTGAATGCCTAAGACTCTTGAATAGGAAAACACAAGCTTCCACTACATCCGACACATAGGTAAATAAACTCAATGAAGTTTATTTAAAATTGAATACTTGTGCAATCTATTCAATATTAATTTCCACCATAAAGTAATTATGTGCCTATTTGTTTTAAATGGGCAAGCAATGATAATACTACACATGACATTGGAATGCATCCTAGTGAGGGTGGAGCACAACCTGTAGATGGAGGTCATGGTGCGCATCCTGGTACTGGATGTATTCATGTGCTATACAAAACGTAGTATGGATTAATACAATTAAACATCTTTAATTGCAATTGATGTATTAATTAATGTAACCTTACGTGTTTCAACTTTAGAGCATGTAGAGCATGATTAGGCTAGACAAGATCAGGAACATGATGTGGCCCCATTAGGTAAAGAGAACCACTCTAATGTTCTTTTAAACATATTTAATTGCAATTGGTGTATTAATTAATGTAACCTTTCATGTTTCAACTCCAAAGGATTTAGAGGGTGTTTAGCATGTTGAGCATGAGGCTATAAGACAAGATCAGGAACATGATTTGGCCCCATCAGGTAAAGAGCACCACTCTAATGTTCTTTTAATTAATGAAATACTTGTAACAATAATAATAAAACATATCAATTTAACATTTCTTTGTTATTGCAGTAGACCCCCCTTGCAGCGGCCTCCACGTCGTGAGTACACGACTAGGCATGCATTAAGATCATGAGCAGAGGGCAGAACAATTGAAGGGGGGACAAATGATTTAGAAAACGATACTCCACTTCTTTTTTTAGCTGCACAAAAGAAAAAAAAGAAGAAGTGATTGAAATCATATTATGACAACCATATTTTTGATAATATGTTAATGAATGTTAAAAACTGATATTTTTGACAACCATATTTTTGATAATATGTAAAAACTGAAAGAATGAATGTTATATGTTAATGACTGAATGTGAATATGTTAATGAATGAATGTTATATGTTAATGAATGAATGTTATATGTTATTAATGGATGAATGAATGAATGTTATATGTTGTATGTTACCAATTAGCTACTTGTGACAAGGTGTTGCTTTCTTCTATCTCACCTTTTCTCTGTAAGAAAGGAGATTCAACTTTGGGTTTGTGAATTGGGATTTTTATCTATGCATGCAAAGAAATTGACAGGATTTAATGAGAACCATATATGGAGAGTGTATGACATCAAAGGCTACATGGCTATTACCTTTCAAACTTCTAATCCACTGTCAAGTGATAATTGTTAATGTTCCAGTTCTCTGAGGGAAGATGTTTGAATGAATAATTTAAAAAAAAAACTGTAGGGTTTCGTTGCGATTTCAATGAACATAGCTTGACGAACCAAAAAAATTTACGAGAAGGTTGTTGTACATGCGATGTAGTTTTTGTTGTAATGACAACAACGGTTTGCTCCACCTTGTCAGAAAATGGATGAACGTTTGGTGTTTTCTCGATGATTTCAAATGGGCATTCTACAACATTTTGTGATTTTTTGCGTTGATAGATGGATGAAGTTACATCAATTTTGCGACACCACTAACATTTTCTGTGGCATTGACCGATGATGATGGGTTGTGGTTTCGATATATAAAACTTGGTCGTTAAAGCGACAAAAATATAGCAATGAAATTTAAATCAGTGTTGCGTTGGTAAGTTGACAATATTTTGTCGATATGTCACCAAACATTCATTGAAATTTGTAGTCAAATACAATAGTGTATACATACATGTACATATATATATACATATATGTACATACATACATACATATATACATACATATACATATACATATACATATACATATACATATACATATACATATACATACACACACAGACACATATATATATATACCTCTACATATACATATTAATATATGTGTAGGTTTAAGATACATGTATTTTAATTAAAATATATTTTCAAATTCATAAAGAAAATCTAAAATATATATTAAAAGATACATTTTCAAATTTGTAATTTTAAGTTTAAATGAAAAAAACAACATGCATGTATTGGGATATGTATTTTGAAGAATATTTGGGCCTAAGAAAATTAATTAAATTTTTACACTTTGTTTCATTAATTTTACTTCAACTTCCAAATTTGTGTGCTTGTCTAAGTTTGGAATTGCAACAAAACTCTTCCAATCCCCACCAAAAAAAGGTCTTAGAGTATTATTTTTTAATATTTAAAATACAACCTAGGATTGAAAGGGTTTGAAAGCTTACAAAATTTCTCAACCACATCTACATCTCCCATAAAAGGAGGATGAGGATAGTTATGAAAATCAAGGAATTGTTTAAATGAATTAAGGAGATTGAAATTCATTCTCCCAATAGGGTATGCTAAAGCACATCTAGTGGTGCTAGGGTATGCTAAGAAAACTCATGATAGATTGTATCATTTATCTATATAATGTTATGCCAATTATACAATATCTTAAGTAATTATTTTTCTAATAAGTTATAATTTCATAAATTAAATGAGCATCGATTATGAAGTTATGAATTTTTAATGATAACCAACATTATTAATCAAACATAAGATACAATTAATATTATTTTTCATAAATTAAATTAAATTTTATCTCCCTTGGTTATCGAAGGCTAATTAGAAGCTTAATCTCTACATGCTTTGTCATTTATGGCCTCAAACAATAAACTCTTGATACTACATTTTTCCCAAGTCTTATATAAGACAATCATATAGTCTCTTTTCTAGATCTAAACATAGATTTATGCTTGTACTTGATGTCACTCATGTAGTGTTTTGTATCTCCTATCTCAATCTACAGTATTTGGAGGTTCATTGATTCCACTAGACAACACCACTTCTTCTTCAACATTGTTTATATCTTCTAATATGCTTCAATAGTCCTTCATCTTCATATTCCTATCTTCATGGAATATCTTATTAGGAGGTTTAATCCTTTTCTTTCTCTCTTCTGGAGAGGAGTTTTATTACCACTTATTTTTTTTATCATTTTCTTTGTTTATGAGAGATTTTTAAAATTGTATATGAGTACCTTATCAGGCCTTGTTTCTAGGACTCATCTTTTCAATGATCAACTTACTCCCTAATAATTTATTAAGGAGGGGTGTTAGTGTGAAAATGTACTTTAGCAAACTAGTTACCTTTTACCTATTTGACCTATTTATACTAAACCTAAGCTCACTTAGAGGTTATTTAGACTTTTGTCTCACCTCATATGCACACACCATGTTTCCTCACCCTATTCTCAAGTGAGTCAACATGTGTCACATCTTGGATGGGTAATCAAACATTTAGTCCTACCATCTCACCTCCTCATCCTTGCCTTTATATCCAATGTCTCTATTGTACTTTTGTATGCTCCACATTTTGATCATTGTACGATAGTTATTTGACTTGTGATTATGCAATTAAACTTTGTGGAAGTTCTTGAATTCTTGCAAGTGATCTTGGATGCTCCAACAAAATTAAACAATAAGCTAGGAATGGTCTTAGTCATCATCCTCTCTATAATCTCATGAGAAGTGTTTACATTTGGATATGGATCACTAGATGTAGCTCCACTACCTATTCCAATATTGATTCCATCTCCACCATCCATCCTCAAATAATACCTCACAAAATCCACCTACCTTTGTACTCCTCCCTCACACACGCCTAGGCCATCTTGATTTTTTATCTTTCACAAACCTTCTTTATAAGATATCCACATCTAATAATATAGGGAAAAAAATGGAGCTACAATGAATGGAGAACATAATCTAATCATTATTACTTCCCATCAATAGAATTTCCATGTGTGTGAGTTCTTCCTTTCTCAACAAATAATATAATATATATTTAAATTTTGAGATTCAAAGCGTTCTTGTAATTTTTTGTAGTTATTTCATTTGAGATTCATTATGTTAATTGATGTTGCTATTATGAAAACCCATAGTTCCTCGAAGTAAAATGAATTATAAATATAAACTCAAATTTCTAATGTCTAGATATTTGGAAAAACTATTATTCATCTTGAGAATGTCAACAAATTTATTTTAAAAAGAGTTGTTAAAATTGATGGTTTCTTGATACATGGATTGATAACATGCCATTACAACCACTTTTCACTTGCACTCAACATGTTCTATAACAATTTGAAATAAATTAATACATATAGGTTTAAAATACATTAAAGTATATAAAGTTATATAAAGAAAAGAAAAGCATAGTTACATCAACATTCCTTTTGACCTTAATCAAAGAGAGAATAATGCAAAATTAAATGAAATGCTACAAATTAGGCACATTTAGACAATTTGCAATTTCAAAAGTAATTTAAAACATATAAAATGTGTGTTACCCAAAAATTATTGATGCTATTCTTCATCTAATTAAATCTTAAAAACCCAAAAATGTTTTTTAGAGATAAAATACTATAGTGTGTAGGAGATTGCAGCTCCTTCCCAGGATCCTCAACCTGCAATAGCAAACCACCCTCATAGATGCACGAGAGAAACACAAAGATTATTCTACCAAAATATCAAGATGATATTCGAAAAATGAGATGCAAGATATAAAATACATAATGTACATGCCTTTTAAAGGCGTGAGAAATGAAACAGGTGAAAAACTACCCGATACGAGAAAACTGCCTAAATAATTATCTCGAAGTTAAAACTTAACACTAACACCCTCCTTAAGTGCAAACTTAGGGAGATTATTATGCAAAATGAAATACAAGATGGGTCCTGGCTGCAAGGCCATGTTAGATACCCATGCACAACTGCTATGCAATGCAATCTATTACAACTGGAGAAAAGGAGAAAAACCATGTGGGAGAAAACACCTCTCCAAAAGAGAGAAAAATAAGCTAAAAAAGTGAAAGGAGGAGGACTTCACAAGACCTCCAAGGACAAGTCTCGTCACTGATCTCAACAAAATACAAAAGGAGAGAGACTATATAGCCCCCCCATAGAAAAGAGTAGAAATGATGAAGATCCCCCATGATGAAGAAACTCCTATGCTGATCTTAGAAGTCTGAAGAATATTCCATGTTTGCAAACAACATGCATCCCTTTAGGGAGAAACAACCACTAATGCAAGATAAACTCCAACTCTGAAACATGAGAAAGGAGATGAAGAATCAACATGAAAGATGCCTCTAAAAATTGTCCCGGTGCCTCCACATAACCAAATGTCACATCATGATTAGGTACAATCTCAACTAAAGAAGGTGGATCAATAAGACCATGTGGAAACTTTGAAGCAACAATCTTCAAGAACACAGATGGTGTGGCATAAGTGCATATACTATCATAAAAAAAAAGGGATATACCCTCAAATGCATCATCCAAATCAGAAATGTGAGATTCACAAAACAACTCCACAATACCTATCAAGCGACTATCCCACAAAGAATGATATGAAGGATAAAAACATCCCATTGTGTTGAAGAACCAACCTTTGAAGCAACAAGAGATGAAACAACATAGTTATGAAGAAATCAAAAGTTCAAATGACTAATCTCTCCTGAGGAATTGCTATCAACACTAGGAAGAGGGGTGTGAGGTTCATAATCATCATCATCAAAAAAAATGAGAAAAGGCATAGAGACGAGACTCATGATTAGCTTCACCAACAACAATGAATTTTACAGTATCAACCTCTAATGAAAACAAAATCTATAAGGAACTCTATAGTCCTAGGTACCTCACCATGAGTAATCTGATAGATGTAAAGTAGATTTTTGTGCAAATTAGGAATACACAATACATCTCTGAAACAACCATCACCAATCTCAACATTACCTATCCCTGCAACATCCAAAAACTTACTATCTCCCAACAAAATCTTAGAAGTATAAGTAGGATGAAGACCTAAAAAAGGACAGGGAGTAAAACCCATGTGATGAGATTCTTCTGAATCTAAAAACCATCTATCATGACCAAAATGAACTATAGAAGTTACCAATGCATGTCCTTTGAGTTTATCTTATTTACCTTTCATTCTAGTTGTAATTCCTGCATTCCTTGACTTTGTAGGTTTGGATGAAGGTGAAGGTGATGCAAATGGAAAGGCTATAGAAGGAGTCACAAATGAGGGCAGTGGAATATTGTTCTTCTGAAGAAGATGTGAAAGCTCATCAATCTTCTTTGTATAATAGTGGTGTTCATCATGACCTTTCTTCTTACGATATACACAACTAAACTTCTCCTTCTTAGGTTTATCCTCTTTTGAAGAGGTGGACTTATTAGACTTTGTCTTAGCCTTAGGATTCTTCTTCCCTTTGCTCTGAGATGCTTGTGCAACTAATAGAGATCCCCTCTAACTGGGAAAGTTTGGCTTGCTCCCTCGTCAAACGGTCATAAAATGTATCAAAAGAAGGCATTTGAATGCATTGCACAAAGCATCCATGGTGGAGTAGAAGGTAGAAGAAAAAATGCAAAGGGACCTCTCAGCTTAGATAAAATAAAAAAGATGGACTCCTTATCAGTTTTATCCTTCCCACATCCCGCTAATTGTGACCTCACAGATTTGAACTTGACTAGGAAATCATCAATGGAAGGAAATGCATCAAGGGAAAGAGAAGTTAATTCTGCCTCTAGTTGCAAAGCATGAAACTCACTGATCTAACCAAATAGGTTTTTGAACTCATCCCATACCTCTTTGGTTGTATTGCACTCCTCAATGTGGAAAATAAGATTGTCAAAAACATGTAAAGCTATTAGACCCATAGCTGAATGTCACACTTGTTTCTGTGAGAAAATGTTTCATACTCCCTGGTAAAAGTGGGTTGATTATCATTCAATGTGGACCACAAACCCTTAGATTGGAGTAACCTACACATTTTAATCTTTCAAGTATAAAAGTTCAAGTGAATCAAGAGTATCCATGACAACAATTTGCACCAAAAGCAAGCAAAAATATACCAAACTATACTAAAACCTCAAAAATAACTGATGAAGCCTCTTGAAATTAAATTTCACCTTTCCAAAATACTTCAGGAAGCAATAATGCAAAAAGGGTTGATTATATAACTGAATTTGAAAAAAATTGAGAAAAAATTGTACACCTTATTGGGTGTTTTGTGGTGAGTTCCTGCACCAAATCACCAAGCCAAATATCCAAATCAACTCACCAAGCACACAAGCCACCACACAGAGCACACAAGCACTTCACATGTCTAGAGTGAGCACTGGAGCATATAAAGGCCAAAAAGACACCTTCGCAACAAATGCAGGATAAGTGTTTTGCAGCAAGGTTAAAAACAATGATTTTTTTACATGCCAAACCAACAACTGGCGAGAAAAAAGGAAACCCTAAATAAATATTTAGGGGAAAACTTCACCCAAATTGGTCTTTAGTCAATCTTCATGCCTGGCTTCTCCACCAAAACACCGCCTCAAACACTCACCAAATGTTGCCCACAAATCATGTCTCCAGCATAAAATCGTGCCCAACAAAAAGAAGATCAACACGATAGTTGAATGCACAAGGAAATCAAGCCAAAATGGAGCCTTTTGATGAAAATCGAGGCCTCTTTAGCAAAAAATAATGCCTCTTTAGCAAAATCGTGCCTCTATGGTAGTATGTTGGTCTTCCAATGCCCTATCAAATCACAAGTCTGTGCTTGCTTGCACCTAGGATAGGCAAAATAGTGTACCCAAGGATGGAAAATTGTGCCTCCCAAATGTAAATCACGCCCAAGATAGAGACATAGAGCACAAATGGCTTGAAAATCAGATTCAAATGCTTGGAATTTAACTCAAATGCTTCACAAAGGTAATACGTGGCTTGCTATATTGAAGCACTACCTCTTTAATGTCATGCCTCAGGCAACTCTAGAACACAAACAAAATTTTAGAACTTGCACCGTAATCATGCCTTCCAATAGCTAGTTCATGAATTGGAATCACACCATAGATTAATTGTTCCCTCCAATTACTCCATTTCAACGTTGGGGAAACAACAATGAAAGGCATTGTAATTGTGAATTGACAATAATGGCAACTTTGAAATTTAATAAATTTTAAATGCCAAAAAAACTTTACCAGGGAAAAAAATCGCCTAGATCTTCTTGACAGAAACTCTCCAGGAAGGTGAGCAGGAGGACACGAGAGAAACACAAAGATTATTCTGCCAAAATATCAAGATGATATTTAGAAAATGAGATGCAAGATATAAAACACATAGTGTACATGCCTTTTAAAGCGTGATAAATGAAAAGGGTGAAAAACTACCCAATACGGGAAAACTACCTAAATAATTATCCCAAAGTTAAAACTTAACACTAACATATCATATAAGTTTTCAACTAAAAAATATAATGAATATATTTTTCTTGGTGTATATTTTTAAAATCTCCAAATAAGGTTTTTTGTATCCACTTTTTAAAACATTTATAGAAGATTTTAATAAGTGGACATAACTTTGGTATTTTTAGATCTATTGAGGGCGTGGTTTAATAATTTTCTAAAAAGGATCAAGAAAAACATGATAATTCTAGATGTAGAAATTGAGTTGATTCATTGACACTTGTTAATATAGTAAATTCTAAGTTTTATTTTATTTTTGTAACTCTAGTACGAATTTATTTTGCCTAAGTGACAAGGAAGATGTGTTTAACATGTTGAAATATCCAAAAAAAATCCCTTTCAATATGTTGCCATCATATATACTAAGATAATAGTCCATTTGATATGAAGACTCCTCTACGATAATTTGGAATAAGAAAATATATGAAAAAAACAAATAGTTTAGGAGGAAGTTGCATATATATGTAATAGGGTAAGGAGGATGCTAGTTTTTACCCCGTTGATGTGACAACCAAGGCACAATAACATAACAAAAAATCATAAATACAAAAATATTTACAATTTCAATTCTTTCACAGAATGTTCCACAACAATCATGAAATTATCTTTGGTTACACCTATGTATGCAATGACAGTTGATAGGTTAATTCACCATTATCTTCATCCATGAGACTCTAAGTTCTAACATATTTAACTTGTCTAATATGATTTATTTCGAAGTCTTTACTAGAGCTTTTGAAATCTTCATTAGTTAGAGGATTTCTTAATTAATGAATCTTACCATATTATTAGTTGAATATTTATCATTAGTCTATTCAAATTTTTATGAGTGAATTAAAATTATTATTCCTCTAGATAAATGAAATTCAATAATTACTATTTTCATTATTTGAAGTAATAGCCTCCAATAAGTGTCCAAAAATTTTAAGGAGACTTTTAGAATTTCTTGTACATGGTCTTGAAAATAATAAGATATTATCTACAATGAAATCTATGTGCTTTCCCATTGCACTTGTATTGCATTATTTTTTTTCACTTAAGAAACATTAAGTCATTCAAATCCAAATTAACAATTTTTAAAATTTTACTGTATGACCCATTTCTATTGAATTTCATACAATAAGATAAACAAAATGCAATTATAACTAGTTCTATCTTTGTTGTAGGTTCGTTGAATTATTATATATTTTTTTGTTAAATGCAAAGGTGTTCTTAACTTTTAATAAATTTTCCTAAATAATAATAGGAAAAAAATTATCTAAATATTTAAAATTATATTTTCACTTAATGTTGGTCAAATTTAAAAAGTTATTTTTTTTATGGTTAGAAGGTTAATCACAAGTGTGTTAAGTTCACATATATTGTAATACTCTGAATCTATCCTATATATAGATGAATCCTAAATTGGAACAACATAATTAAATTTTAAGAGAGCTATAATACTATGTATTGAAACTAGGCAATTCAAAGATTTTGAGTATGACCAGAAAGTCTTGATCTTAAAATGTCTTAAATTTATATATATTGTAATACTATAAATCTAACTTATACATTGGTGAATTCAATTTTGAGAGAGTTACAATGTTAAATTGAAACTACATGATAAAATTTGAGAGAGCTAGAATGTTATATTGAATTTGGTAATTCAAAGTTTCTTTTCAAACCATTAAATTGAAATTTTAAAGTTATATCTCCACATAGTGTTAGTCAAGTTCAATTTGACTAAATTTAGTTTGAAGTACATATTAAATTTAAATATATTAAAATACTATGAATCTAACTTGTACATAGTTGAAATCTATTTGGAGAGTGCTAGAATGTTAAAATGAAACTACTTAATTAAACTTTGAGAGATATATAATACTATAATGAAGTTAGATAATTAAAGTTTTCTCATTCAAAATATTGAATTGGATACACATAATGATATTATTAATACAATGATGTAATCAACATAGATACAAAGGGTTTACATTTTTATATCATTGTACATTATAAGAAATTGAGGTAGAAGGAAATCAATTAATGAAGTATAATTTGAATCCAAAGTACTTTAAATTTTAGCAACGGTCCAATTTCTATTGTCTTCTAGCATACATTTTGTATCAAAGTCATCAACAATGACAATATCAACACCAAAGTATGTTAGTTTGAGTTATGTAAAATTTTGATGAATGTTTTTTTTGAAAGATGGCTCCCCTTTTCCATGTTGAATCTTACGAGATGAAATGGCAACACAAGAATGTTTGACACCATATGAATCTTAAGCATTTTTCATTATTATGGAGGAAGTGATATATGATAACTTTATGTTATGTATTTCCATAAAAGATCATAAATAAATATAAAAAATATTATAGTACATTATGAAATAATTCTTTTAAATGTGGATTGACATACACATTTATCTTTCAAATATTTACGATTTTATATAACCATTGTATATGCAATAGATTAGCACCCCACTCAAATATGGAATAAGAGATGAACCTTAGGTTGTGTCATTTTTTTATTAATTCTTAAATTGTGTCATTTGATATTATATTTTTTATTTTCAAAATATACAAAAATTATTAATCAAATTTGACGTTTAAAATTTAATTATATTTAGTATTTACTATAAATATTTTAATAAAATAAATAAAAAAATTATTATTTATTTTGCTATAAAATTATTACTAAAATAATATATTTAGAAGATTGGTAGATGTTACTAATAAAAAAAAGAAGATTTGGTAAATGTAATTATTTTGTACCTTTCTTTCTCTTAGGTCTTTCCAAGGGTTGGGAAGTTTCCTCTAAAGTTGTGTAAGAGACATGCCTTGTGATGCATTCTCCAAAATACCTATAATTTATTAAATAGTATGCACACTTTAGTAAAGAAAATGTCTATGTTTGTATAGGGTGCATGTTTTCTTATATAAAATTCTTAATCATGTTTTGGAATTAATCACAAGCTATTCAAAGAGGCCCATCTTATTACAAGGTTCAAGAGGACATGTATCAACTATATCACCTATTGAGCATGTTTTCTCTTGTGAATTCAAGTGAACTAAAAATAAAATATGTAAATTTAATAATTGAACAAGTTCATTTTTAGTTGCAACTTCATGTTTTATTATATTTCATATATAATAATACATGTTTGTGTAATAATGGAAAAAAGTACTCCCTAATATGGCCTTGATTTAGTCAAAATGTACTTAAATTGTACCTTGCTAAGGTGTTGTAAAGTGTTGTAACACACTTTCACACTTTTCTAAGGTTTTATTTATTAATTGAGCCTAATAAACCTCTTTTTAACCAAAATGTGCTTAAATTATGCCTTGTTTACAGTGTTATAAAGTGTTGTAACACGCTTTCACTCTTTTCTAGGGTTTTATTAAATAATTGGGCTTCTTTATGCCTTAATTGGCCTTATTCTACATCCACAAGCCTCATTTAATGCATATTTATGAGGATAATCCTAACATAAACCAACATCCAATAATAATTCAGATGATTTTAGGCTGTGTGGCCCAGATTTGGTGATCTGGGATTCATACGCCACCTTGGGGGTATGGGTCCCACCTAGCTTTTTGGGCCCTGACCTGGATTTTGCACCTTTCGAAGCATTTTTGAAAATGGTCCCATAATTAATGCCTAATGGGATTCATACACCACTTATGGCGTATGAGTCCCATGTGGCCCAAAATTAAATTTAATTCAAATTCTTGGCAGGATTTTATTCTCCTAGATCTGATGTCGGCTTGTAGTGTTGTAATTTTGGGAAATTTGGCATAATTAAGTATAAATACATGGTTCTTTCACTCATTTTCATGTAAGATTTTTGTGAGAGCATACATCCTAGCAAATTTGAGTTCACAAGAGCATTCAAGTGTTTAAAAGAGCATTCAAAGGTTGATTATCAAGCGTTTTAGAGCATTATTCAAGCATTAAGCATCATGTCAAATTTATCATGCATCATGTTTGTTTTGGAGCTAACAATTGTGATGTAGGGTTTTATGATTCAAGTTAGCATTCAATTCAAGATTTATCACATTCAAGCAAGAGTCAAGATCTACATCCATTGGAGCCACTTCATACATGTTTGCAACACTTTATTGCTAGGGTTTGGTGAGTTGCAACATCATATTTTGTTCATTCATCATTCCTTTATCTTATTTAATTTCATTTAAAGGTTTGATTACCGAAACGGGTTTGACCAAGGCAAACCACTTTCCACTAACAAAACAAAAATTTCCCCTCTTTAGTGTGTGATTTGTAGATCTAGGTTGAAGACACATTGAAGAGAAAGTTTGGAGAAAGTTGCCAAAGTGTTCAAAGTTGTCAAAGTTGTCACCTTGCATTACAAATCATTGGAGAATACCTATAGGTTGCAAATTAAAGATTCAGACTTGAAAATCAAGTGGAAAGAATAGAGCAGACATTGAAGAGCATAATCAGACTTTGAATTTCCATAAAACCCTAACTGGACTGAAATACCACTCTTGGTGTATGAGTCCCAGTATAGGTCAATTTCCAGATTTTTGCAAATTCAAAATCTACATTTCCAAAAACCTGATCCTGCCTAGAAACCCTAATCTCAGACTAAATCGCCTAGACCAACATATGAGTCATAGTAGGATTTAAAATTAGTATTTTCAGCATTTCATACCTTCATCCAATCATCTTTAGATATCCAGGTGCACACCTTTCATCTCTTTGCTTTCTGTTCTAATTTACATGCATTTTTAGGTCATTAAGTGAAGTATTGCACTACATTAGGTTTAAACATTTGGACTTGCATTTCATTAGTCTTTCCAATCTTTAGATTTCTAGGTGCACACCTTTCATCTCTTTGCTTTCTATTTTAATTTACATGCATTTTTAGGTCATTTAGTGAAGTATTGCACTATAATAGGTTTAAACATTTGGACTTGCATTTTAGCTTGTTGGTGGACCCCTCATTAGTTTATAATCAGACCCTATGGCAACCCTATTGCAAGATCTCTTTCTCCTTTGCGTACTTTAGATTGAGATCTCTAGGGTTTCCCTTCAATGAAATGATTGTGAAATGTGTTTGCTCTTTGTCCTAAACCATAAGTAGCAAATCCATTTTCTGCTATTTTAGTTCGTTCAATATTTTTTTCATCAAAGCTACAATACTTTGTCAATTTCATATTTCTCCTCTAGATTTTCATTGTGTTCTAAAATACTAAAAAAGGAATTTTCATGTTGATGAAAAGCAAGTGGATGCAAAGGTAAATTTAGTAACTATTCTAATTGTACATGTAGCCTATCATATTTATCTCAAAAAATACATGTATGTTTAATACTTCTATCACCAATCTCATATGTAGACTCTAATTCATCACTTTCACTTTGCTCATCCAAATCCACACCGTGTTCTAAAATATATTTTTAAAATAATCATGTGAGCAAGTTGATATAAAATTATTTAAGTAATGTCAAATTAAGGAAAATCAAGTGGAATTTGAGTGAGATATTACCTAGGAGACATCTTATTAAAATAATTATATAGGACAAATATTCTTACCTCTAGTTTCTTAAGGGGTGCTTGGAGGGTTCCATTTTTACTTGCAACATTTCTTGAAAGAAAAATAAATTTATGTATGTTGCTTGCTTGTACGATGAAGCAAACAATTATATTTATAGATAGACAACTTATGTGAAATGTAGCACCTATACATATACCTAACATATCATAGTATCTATTGGTGTGGTGGTATGCTAGCATTTCATTCCAAGTGGTGTCTACAATTTCTATTGTAAAAGGATCTCCCTTGTATTTCAATTACAACATATCAAATGTGGGCATGCCACTATAAGTGTGATTCCCAAAATTTTCTCTTTTATATACAATATAAATTAATTGCATGATCCATTCCTTAAAACATTCTAGAACAATAATCTAAGGTCAAAAGAATTGAAACCATCTTCATCAAGACCATAGTGAATTATTCCAGCCTTTTTTGTTGCAGTTAAATTTTCCTACTCTTTTTTAGAAGCAATGATGACTAGGTGATAACCTTCAATTGTATGAATAAATAAACATAGAAATCAAGATTATTTTATTTTATACGTGCATTTAACAACACCACAAGGTTGAAAGATTTAAAATGTTTGTGACATTCAACAAGTTCACCACTACAATATCAATATTCATTCCAAAGTGGAATATGTCTTTGAAATCATCAAGGAGAGACAATATAATTTTTAGTGAGTTGTAATGATAGTTAAATTCTATTCTAAATTCTAGAGGGAGTCCACTTGTATTGATTTATATAAAACTTCTTCAACATTGAAATGGAGTTGGAGTTTAGTGTTTTCCAACTTTTTTTTCTTTTGTTGAATTCCCTCGAATTTTAAATCAATACATCTATAAATATTATTTTTTAAAATTTTATAGTGTTCAAGCACATTTTATATTATTTATAATGTATCCAATTTGTTATCATGTTGAGTGAATAAATTAATAAATTTTAGATGGAACATTATTATTGAACTTTAGATTTGAAATCCAATTATCCATGTCTAAGGCCTCATTTATTTTTTAGAAATGACACGTTTCTAGCCTATAATGTCTTCACCAAATCCATCTTTTCTTTATTTCTTAGCCCTTAGAGCTTATAGAGAATTGTTGTGTCAAACTAAGAGAGGTCCCAAATTTTGACTTGAGCAATGTGTCATTATCAAATACTTCAATGGTGATATCAAAGTGTATCTCAATTTCCTCATTTAGATAATATATAGGTCTTATTTCTTGTAGATATTTCTCACTATAGTTCATTAGGCTCATTAACTTGGTATCTTAATCAACTATTTCATATATTTTCATTGTCTACTTAGTAGTAGCTTTCATCCTTTTAGCTTAATTAGATCACTTGCTAACAATGACATTTCAATGAATGAAGCCTTGTAGGTGGCCTTGTTCACATCATTCCATTGATTATAAATTTCATGAATAATCTCACATAGTGTGTTGATTTTTAAGAATCTTGATTGTCATACTTTACATTTCTCTACTAAAGCCTTTGAGGCAACAAAAGAGGCTTCTAAAATTGTTCTTTGTTGGGAAATTATGGTGTTCTTCCTATTGATTATTTTGAATCTAATTATATTATATGTTACATGTTCTTTCATCTCTTCTAGTGTTGTTGTTAGGAAATAATGAATCTATACCCAATTTATTTAATCCATTTCCTACATAACCCTACGAGAGAAAATAATGCATACAAGCTTAAAAAATAATCGTAATGCAAGATCAAATAGACAACCCAAAAGATAAGACAAGATATACTTTAGGAAAACCCTCAAGAGGGAAAAACCCAACCTCCAAAAGAATGCATACTCAATCTATTATTTAGCTCAATAAAAAAATACATGAACTTATAGAGTTACAATGAATCCTTCTAAAACATCAAGCCTTTCTAATGCATCCTCCATTTGTCCAAGCATGAATCCACACATTACATGTCATGCTTTACATATGCACTCCTCAGAAATGCTTGATACTATGACAACCCACTCACTCAGCTAACCTTATCCACTAGTCACGTGTTTGCTTTTATAGGTCCTACACAAACTCACACAAATACAACCAAGTGGTAAGATAAAACCATGTGTCACAAAATCATGTGAATACAAAACCATTGACCCCTTATTTAATATTGGGTAATAAATTTTTGTATTATTAAATAATTTTCCTAAATATTAAATCATTATTCTATGTCTCCCACACATAAAATAATTAACCCAATGTTACAATATAACTTACAAGTGGCCCCAAATAATGACCTAATGTGGCTAAACACACCTCCTAGGTGCACCACACTAAATAATTATTTAATTACAACATTATAATAAATCAATTTATGCAATGGTGTACAACACCAAATCCTAACAATTATCGCACATATATCATCCTTTCTTGAAATAAATAATATTGGCAAAGCATTTCAAAATGACACCTTATTGTTTTAGCAATGAATCTACGCTTGTAAGACTGATATTCTAAACTTTTATCAATGCATCTCCCTAGTCACAAAGGTCAATAGGAATGAGTTCTGTAAATATATTCGAACCAACATATTAGAGTTACTAAATTTGTCATGTATCGACTCAAAAGCTTTTACCAAAGCCATAATGTTAACATTGTAATCAATTTTAAATGCTTCTTTGCTCAAGAGATAATTGAAGAGATAGTTTACCCTATTATGATAGATTATTTTAAGCATTTTTTTTGGTCATAGACTTTAGATAAATATATACATATTAGAATGGTGGGCAATAAAAATTGAACAATTCGTTTGATATATAATTTACAAAAAGAGTTTTAATTCTTAAAACTATGTATTCCCTATTTATTATTCCAACATAAAAATCCATGTCCTATAGGATGGATTAGAAGATCTTATTGTTTATACCATTTTATCTGGTTTAAAATTAGAGTAAAGCATAAAGAGTTGACAAACCTTGTCACTTATCATCATACCAATAATCCAACTATAGCTTTATATACAAACTAGTAACATACAAACATTGAAATACCTATCTCCATACACCACAACAAACACATATATTTGGATACCTATATGTCATTATATCACCACCAAAACAGGGTAAAACGTTTATGAATTCTCTTTTGTAGTGTTGGTGGTCTGTACGATGTAATGCCTTTTCATTTAGTCTTTTGAAATGTCAATTTTGTTCCTTTCATCTCTCATGAGAAGGTATGTATCCCAATGAAATTCCCATTTCACAGGGCTCTCCTGCAAGACCCACAAATATAGCAAAACTAAGTTTGTGAACATGTAAGGTTGCAGATCAAGCTAATGCAAAAGAGTGATGTAAAACTATTCATATGAATACTAGTCAATACCAGGAATGAAACGTCATAAGTAAAAATGATTTGTTTGCCTTCCACCACTTCCTGGGGTACACCAGCATGTGAAACTGTACGTTTGGTATTCGGATCACATGTTATCAAATGGGTCTTTTCATCATTCCATGGTAGCTCATACTCATGCTTCACACTGTGATAAAGAGAGTGACTAAGTTCAAGATATAGATCACAGAGATGGAAGAATATTAAAAAACTTAGAAATAAATTCGGAATTAGGGGAGAGAGTTTCACAGTGGAACACCCTAACTTCACGTTTGTCAAAATCTTATGTGAAAATTTCAAATCACTTCCAATTTTGTACAACAGTTTATTTGGCAACTCACATGCTTCTATATTTCGTTTTAGGGCCACATCATCAAATATGATGTCACATCAGCATGCTTTTTGTTGAGATTTCCAAAAAGGTCCAAAAAAAAAGTGAGACCGATAGTGTTGCACTAAGTCATGTTTTATTGGTGCGCTAATGTGGCATCACATGATTTGTCAGTTTATGTACTTTATGGATAAAAAGTGATTTATAATTGGATATTAAGGTGCTGCAGTATGAGGCCCACTAAGGACTACTTCTATCCCCACTATTAGACCCCGCTCCACTATGAGCCCCTCTCCCCTAATGTGAAGTGAATTGAAACATATATAATCTACAATATACTTTGCTATTGTGAAATCATCTAACAATATAGTTAACCTCAGCTGAAAACTTAATGCCACTGTTTTACTATATAGGCAAACCTGTATGGTGTGACCTCGAATCCTACAATACGTGCATAATATGTCTCAAGATTCTTATGAAAAGACACGACAAAAGATAAATGATTGAAAATGAAATATCTTTCTTCAGAACTCTGTACCAAGACAACAAAGTAGATCTCAAGTCAGAATAGTGCTTATGTTCAAAAACACAAGTTACGTTAATGTGCATGAAAATCAAATTAATCTTAAAGGCATGCAAGTCTATGTGCATGAGAGTAAGAACTTCAACTCACCCAACTGTAGCTTGCTTTAAATCCAGCCCGAAAGCTATGCTCATAAGAATGCCTAAATGCAACTTCCACTGGGAGATTATCCAAAATCCTGATAGCATTAAGCCAAAACCATAAAAGAGCAACATCTCAGAACAATTTGACAACTTATGAATAATACTGAAAAACATCTCTTTGTTTATCGAGATAAACAGCAACACAAAACTTGAAGATTAAGATTAAAGCACTTGGTGGGTGCACGTCAAAGTGCAATTAGAATAAAAAATAAAGAATTATAAAAATAATTATGATATTGTTATGAGGATTCAATTGTGTAAGTTTTGAATCAAATTTATTGACCTGCATTTTACCCACCCTCTCCAGGGGCCATTGCTGGGTGGGAGGTTATATTCTGCCCCCCCTGCCCTTGACCTGAATGAATGATCCTAATGTTCGAGTCTTGTGAGAATCACCTAGATGTAATAAATGCATCGGAATCATGCATTTGTATGAAAGATGGGTTCATGTGAAGTACTACTCATGAAATGCAAGTCAATGAATTTGACTCAAAAATTATGCAATTGAATTCAGATAGTAATATCATAATTTGACACACTAAAAAAAATACCTCCTACTTATAAAAAACTATTGTTGTAACACTATCCTTTAAGAATAAAATACTAAAATTTAAAAAACAACGAAAATATAAACTAAAACACCCTCACATTTGCACACGATAGTCATCATCGATCTTCTCCTTGAAATTCTTTGCTTCACTTGCATCAATTATCTTAGGCTTACCAAGAATATTGCAAACTCTACTTTCTCCCATTTTGAACTGTAGTAGTAGGAGGTACGTTAATTTATCTCTTTGTACCCACAAACATGAGAAGATGCCGGAAATATTAAGGCATTTATATTCTATATTTAGAAAAAAAAAGTTGAAAGAAACCTATAACTCACCACATAAGGAAGCTGAGTGTTTGTACAAGCCGAATTGTTTACTTTGACCTGTAGTGTATCACCTTGGACGCATAAAGAAACAATGAACATGCAGGACATAAATAACTTCCACACCACAAGGAAGGAAAAAATGAAAACATACTTACTTTGATTACATGATGCAAACTTTTCATCCAGAGTAGTAAAAATATGTTTTGGCCCTTTAAACAAGGATCTCAATAGTTGCTTGATCTGATGTAAGATGTACTAATCTTTAAAAAATAGCCTTTTGATTTTTTTCTAAACCTTGCAACACTTATAGATGCGAGTGCAATTTGTTCTTGTTTAATGTAATTCTGACAAAGAAGCATAAAATGTTGATGCAAAAGTGCTTTAATGAATTCATCTTCACACAATACAACCTTTTGTTAGTTTTAAGTTTTAACTTAGGGATAATTATTTAGGCAGTTTTTCCATATCGGGTAGTTTTTCATCCATCATATTTCTCATGTCTTTAAAAGGCCTGTACACTATGTATTTTAGCATCTCATTTTCTGAATATCATTTTGGATATTTGGCAAAATAGGCTTTGTGCTTCTCTCGTGTATCTATGAGGGTGGTTTGTTTTTGCAGGTTGAGGATCCTGGGAAGGAGCTGCCATCTCCTACACCTTTGACTTCACTAAAAAAGGTGGAAGGCTTAGCTAGTTACGAGGTGATTGGCTTGGATGATATTGATTCATATAGTGATTGAATTATCCACAATGAGGTCTCCATGTCTTTAGAATATAGGATTGGTGATTTTGAGAGGCAAACAGAGGAGCATGCAACAAAAAATAATAGTGAGGCACTGAATTGAATAACATCATGGTTGGTGATGTTGTTGAGAAAAATGAATCATTACCATCTAGTTTCAAGGTGGAGCCAAAAATAATGAAAAGAAGCAAGACCCAAACCATCACTAGGATGACTACAAAAAGAGAAAATTATAAATTGTTATAACTTGCATGGAATTATAATTTTTAATGATCAATTTGTATTATCATGATATTCATATTATATTATCAATTGTTGTATTTGCATGTTGATGTGATACTGCATTCTTTTTTTATTCAAAGCCAATAGGAAGCATTTCCCAATGTTCTACAAAATTCTTTCATATGTTTTGTAACTATATTTTGCATGTTTTTTTTAAAAGGAATTTAAGTATTTTTAAATTTACAAGTGCATGATATTCCCACAATTCATGTAATGAATTTATAAAAACTTTTGGAGGAAAAACGTTTGTATCTTTTTTTAAGTGATTTTTAAATTTATAAGGAATTCAAGTATTTTTAAATTTGTTGTGTTATGCTAAGGTATTGTTGAGTTGTGGAATCCTATTCAGAATTAGGATTGTTATGTTTTACCAAGTTTTTGCCACATTTGAATTTGAATTAAAATTGGGATTATCATGTTTTGCCAAGTTGTGAGTTTTTGAACTATGATTTAGAGTAATTCATAAAATGATGTATAAACATCTAAAATCATCCACATCCTAACCATACCCAATTTTATCCTCTTCTAGTGTTAATTGAATGAAAATAATTATTTAATTAACCTTCCTAACCATCTTCATAGCATTAATTAAATAAATGTCAATCATTTTTATTAATTTATTATTTATCCTCCTTTCTTATATAGTTCACCCTTAAATAAATAAATTTAACATTTATTTAATTAATTTCACCCTTCATATCCTCATCCTCAAAAATTTAAATAAATATAAACTATTTAATATTAAATTCCCTCAAATTTCATCTCTATTCATTAGATAATTAAAACTAATTGATCCACTTGCACATTACTAAGCATGCTTAAGACATGGTCAAACTTGTCATTTGCTTGTCCCATCCATCCCACTTCTCCAAAAACATTGTCATCAAGTCCTATCCATTCACTTCTCTAAGAAAATCCCCACTCTTCACATGTCTCCAAAAAGTACTTTTTAAATTTATGAAAAGTACATCTTTGATCATAACACTTTATCTATTTCCAAGATAGTCTTGTCCATCTAAATCCTTTCAATCCTTTCTCTCTTAAATTGCTCCTATCACAAAGTGACAATTGGAGGATTTTCCTTTTCCTGATTCTCTTGAAATCATCCCTAGCCCTTGATCTTCAAATCCAATTTCATCCCTTAATCATCCATCTTGGAAGTCTTTAAATGAACCATCTTGTATGCCATTTAAAACACGCACCTTAAATGTCATGTTAAATGTTTTCCTTTTAAGAAATCAACATACCTTCAATCATACATATACACATATAGTGTGTGCAACTGGTGTCATTTAGAGGATTCTTACAAGGTCTTTCATCTTGAGTGCAAATACCTCTTTGGCTCAAATAGAGGTGCATTTGGGTACAAGTAATGGATTGATTTATTATATTTGATTCCTTTATTCATTATTTGTTAAACATTATTATTCATATTTCAACATGCTTGGTGGGACCCCACATCCCAAATCTAACCTTCATTTGAGATTTTATGAACTTTTATGTTGCAAGTTGATAGTTCAATGCATTTGCCTTGTTGGAATCCCCTTTTGATGTGCTTTTCTTTAAATTTATTCTACTCCCATGTTGTACATTTGACCCTATTTACCTAATAGTAATAATTGATGTAAGACATCTCTTGATGGGTCTCCCTTGGTCAAATTTTGCATATGTGTTGTTCTCCCTCATCCCCCATGTGCCACTTATGTGTTGTGAGTTATAAGGTCTCAAGTATTCTAAGTGTGGGGTGTTATGTTTATCAAATTCCTAAGTATGTTTAGTATTATTAGAGTTTTAGACTTTTAGAGTTTCCTATCCTTGTGTACCATTTCCCTCTTACCTTGAAACCTCAATCATTTGTCTTAAGTTCCTTCTTGCATCAAAATTTTAGAGTTTCCCTTGTTGGAGTGTCATCCTCTTCATCCCCCCAAACTCTAATCTCTAACTCATTTTACTAAGTACCTTATCAAGATTTTAGAGTTCTCCTTCTTGACATCCCTTTCACCTATTCCTCACTCATTTCCCTAATCCTTTCCAATGTTTTATGTAGTGCCCCTCCAGTTGCTGCACTTTGTTTCAGATTGTTTATGTTCTGTTGGTAGTTGTTTTAGTGTGTTTTTTGAAATATGCTCATATGTAGTTAATTGATGTTTTAGTTTCGTCAGTTTTGATTTGACATTCTATTGGTGAAGGGAACGTGATTGCATCACTCGCTTGAGAGTGCCCTGTGATTCCACAATTTTCTCTTCACGGTGTGTTTAATTCATGATTTATATATATGTACGACATATATTTTTATTGCAGGATTGTAGGTACATGACATTGACTCCACCTGGATTCATAGGTTTGAGCGTGTCCATTTCCCAATGGTATAGTTGATTGGGAGATAGTAATGGGGTTTCCTTGTCAAGCCACAACCCTAGTCACAGTGTGTCATCAGTTCTTGTTTTAGTATGCTTTGTTGTTATGTTGTCCATGTTTTCCTTGTCATTTATTTATTTTGCAAGGTATGTTCTATGGGAAATTAATGTTAATTAATGTTTATAATTGTTTTTAGTAATTATTTAATTAATTTTGATTAATGTTGTTAGAAGTTTTATATTTGATTTAATTAATTAAAGTTAATTTGTTTTGTAAAGTGATTTAATCTTTGTGATTACATTTATTTTACAAAATGATTAAATTAATTAAATTAAATTTAATTAGAAATTAATACGTGAATTATGAATTATTAAATGCATAAATATCTTGTAATTATCTTAGAGGAAATATCTGTGATTTGGTTGAAAAGATATTTTATTTGTGACATGTGTTAGAAAAATTAAACATTGTTGTTGGGAATTAATTATCAGAGAGAATATTTGTATTAACTGAAAGAAGAAAGAGGCTACTTCGAAAGATATTTTAGGAGGTTGTTAAAAATTGGTTGTTGAAATATGGGGAAAGAAGTTCTCAGGAAATTTTGGCTCTGGTTTTATTTTCATCTTTCTGGAAAAGTGGATAATTTGGAAGAAGCTTTGGTAAATTGGAATCTGAAGGCGAAGCTCTACTTCAAACATCTTTTCCTCAAGCATCTGGAAACAAGTTCCTTAATTGTTATTATTGATATGCAAATTGGAAAGATTTCCTCTACAAGAAGAATATTATATTTGTTTAGAAGCTTTAATATATGTTGAAAAATTGAAAGATTGTCATGTTTGGAAAACTGTCGTAAAAGCTTTAGAGCTTCTGTAGAAATTGATTTAAAAAAAATAGAATTCCCAGAAAGATTTTGTAGAGAAATTTGAAAACCTCTATAGGAAATTGTTATTTTTAAACAAAAGATATTCTAGAAGGAAAACAATAGAAGATTTGGAAAATCTTTGTAGGAATGGATTTAAAATACTCCTGTCAAATTTGTAGAAAACCTCTATAAAATTTTGTAAATATTTCCTATAAAAGATTATTATTTTTCTTCCATTTAGATTTATTTGGCTTGAAAAAAATTATAACCTTCCGGTGAACTTGAAGTTTTTATAGTGCCTCCCTTGTACCATTCTTTCTCTTTGTATCTGGTATTTATTTTTTCATACTGTGGATTTATTTTTCTTGGCATCACTAAATCTATTTGTTATGGCAAGTCTTCCACCTTGGAAGCCGTCACATGCAATAACTAATCCCTTCTTGTGTCTCCGTCTAGCATTCATTAATTAGAGATTTTCTCTTGATATGGCTTAATCTCGTTGAACATTGGGGTTCCTCTGAGACAGATGAGTCTATTCGTTGTAATTCCAATCCAGGGGAAATTGAATTCGAAGTCTTCTTGTAGGAAGTTTACTTCTCTGGCCGGCGAATCTAATTTATGCCAAAAGCTTCAGTTCATAGTTCTTAACGTCCTTTATGTCTGCATGTCTTTAGTGATTGGCTTTACACTAATGAAAACCGATATGCGTCAATGCAATCTCCGTTTGGTTTAGTAAACTGTTTGTTATGTTATGTTAATTGTGTCGTGACTGCTTGTTAGCTCATTAGCATAAGAGCCGGTGTGTATATGTATTCATCAACCAATTTATTGTTTGTTTACTTGCTGAAACTTATGTCTTTCTCCCAGTTGCGCAATATGTATAGTCAAACTGTAGATTTTGGGAAATTTTTCTTATACATGCTAATTGGTTTAACTGAGACAATGGAGTTGCTCGACACTCTGTATGCATTTTTCTATGGATTTTCTTGTGTCTTAAGCACATTTAGCAACACAAGTGTTAATGCTTTCTTTTTTTTAATATTTTCTATCTACCATGGGTCTATGCAAAGTTTGCATGTTTCTCTGAAGTCAATCTTGACTCCTTTGTGGCTGTTACTTTGGCTGCGAATATCCATTCAATATTCTTATCTTATGTCACCTTATGTTAGCCTTGGCCACTTCCCTGCTTCCCATGCCCTGTTCTTTCTTGTGGATGCCAAATAAACTTGTATCAATTTTCAGACAAATTATAGTACATGCGTTGGATTCAAAATTGTGTTGAAGTATCCTTGTGACCCTATCGTCGTCACCTCTCTACTCATACTTTATCTCTTAACTTGTGTTAGTGAAATCCATGCATTAAAACATTTGATGCAAGTTATCTTTTTTCAAGTCATGAATTGTAAGTATTCTTGATATGTGTATATCCTTTACTTTATTCTGCCAGCACAAGTACTCTGAGAATTCATTGATTCCCTCTGTGTTGATATTTGTATCATGGCAAATCGAATTTCTACATGTAGGAATTTCCTACGCCGGTGAACTGATCCTTAAACTTTCTCATTGTCCATTATATGTGATTCGATGGTATGTTAGAATAGGCGTTGACAATCTTTTAAATCATTGCTGTTAAGAATAAATCTTCAGTGTGGTAACCATCACTCCTTGTTATGCTTTCTAAAAGGACATTATTTACTCTGAAAAGAAACCGTCACCCCTGTTTAAGCCGTCTTCATTTGCATTTGCATTTTTCTTTAAAATTTGATGTCTTTTCTTCATTGGGTTATTGGGTTAGCCGAATGGCTTTTATCGAAATCTTGTCTGCTGATAAAAGACCTTTATTTTGTCTCATAATTCGTATTTACACTTCTTATATAAACCTATGAATCGATGTCTGTGGGAAAGAATCAATTTGGAATTGATTGTAACTATAAGCATTGTGCGAGCCTTGTTGTTTGTCGAAAGTAGCTGTAGATTCATTTTGGGTCGAACATAGCATAACACCTACCTTCACCACTGTGGACTTTTAATCTCATGCTTTGCGACTGCTTGGAAATCTTGGGTTTTGACAATGTCTTGGCTCTGTATTTTCCATTGGTCGTCCTTAGTTTTCCTTTGATTGGCAATCGATCCATTCACCTGTAGTCTATTGAAACCTTGAGCAAACTGCATGCATTAAGTTAAGAGAATTACTGGCCGCTGCCCTGCTATTTAGTTCCTTTATCCTCTTTGCATGGTAGGAAACTTTAGTTATATGTGAGTTTTGGATTCATTAGAGAACCGTTAGTTTACAAACTTTTTTATTATCTAGTCCACCGCCCCTCTCTATTCTTCAACTGGGAATTCTCAGATGAGAACTGGGAGTGAACAACGTGATTTAGTTCCTTACTTAGTGTTTGTTAAATAACTGTAAATGTAAGTTTAAACCGTGTTTCTTGAGCATCTGAGAGATCGCTCTAAGTGCGGCTATGTCAGCATGAAATAACGTCAGAATTAAATGTCAATCTCTATTTTTGACCTATGTAGACTATGTATAGTTGAATAAGAATGCATATGAATGTAGGTTACTCGAAACTTGGTTGCGAATTTTGTCATATCCTTAAAGTCTTGACAGAGCTAAATTTGTGTAACCAAGTTTGTAATTATTGATTATATATATACATGCTTATGTTTATGTTATATATATAGTTATATATATATGTATATACTCTAGTATATAATATATATTTATTTTTTAAAAGAGGAAATTGGTTTTAATTAAAATATAATTTTGAAATTGAAATAGACAATTAGATTTAATTTCTCTATTGTCTGTAATTGAAATTGTATTAAGTTAGCTTATTTTGGGCAATGTATTGTTGTATTTTATTGAAATGGAAATTGGATTTAGGAAATCCTAATGGTAGATTTATTTCCTGCTTGAATTGCCTATTAAATTATGATTTTTTTTGTTCTCGTAAATTAGGGAAATTGGTTAGTTGTGTATGTAAGTTTTCCAGATGATGTTATTTTATGAGGGGGTTGTTGTGATTTATAGTTTAACCCTTTGTGTTCCTTGGGTAGTACACTTGGTTGTGATTCAGTTTAAATACCCGGTTACTTCTAATGGGATATGTTGCCTTTTATATTTTGGATTTGGATTAAATATCTGTATTGTGCATTATGTTTACCCTTGGGTTTTGGATTATATCCTTGTGTTGTTACTAGGGGAGTGGCTCTCAATGGGGGTCAGTGCACAAAGTGGTGCTAGGGTAACTCATATGAGAGTTAGTTAATTCAGTGAAAATTAAATAATTGTATTAGGGAAAAAGGTAGCTTAAATCATATAACTTGTTAATTGTGACTCGCCCATGGGCTCAAGGGCTTGTTTAGAATTGGGATGAGATGAGAAGGCCTAGAATGGAAAGATCATTATCTTGTCCCTTTGAAAGATAATTGATTCCACATCGGTTTGCATGTGGGGCTGGGGGTCATGAGAGTCTACGAGGGTAACCCAAGATGGGGGTCAAGGCCTAAGAAGATCCTCCAGGGTAACCCATGCAGCTTTGTGATGACACTCCTCCTATGACAATAGTATGTATTGTGCGGTTGATATACTTGATTATTTTACTCTAGAAGCAATGTAACCTTTATGTATGTATTGTTCTTGTATGGTATAGTATTGTGTGTTGCCTGTGTCTAGAGGTTGTTGGTTTTTCTTAGGAAGTCGTTTTACTATCTCCTAGTATGGGGGGTGGGCCTTCGGGTACCACTTGGTTTGGTGGAATGTGCAACTTACACCGTTGGATTCCCATTTCATGTTTGTGGTGGTGAGATCTTCCAAATTGGAGAGCTCACATGTACCAGTTGCTTTTTACTATTTCTTATGTTCTTTTGTATCGGTTGGATACTTTGTATATGTACTACTCCTCATTTGTATTCGAGGAGGATTCTGTATCATTGTAATTGTAACATTATTGTATGATCTTCCTCATTTTTGAAATGAGTCTTGTAACTGCTTTATGGAATGAATGCAATCTATCAATGATTCATTAATGTACTTTGTATCTAATGTCATGAGTTTAATGTTCTTGGATCTATGTTCTTTATATCATGAGTTTAATTTTATATGCTATGGTTAGTTCACTTTTATAAGTTATGGGATTCAAATGTAGGCGTTGTTGCGTACCTTAGAGGATGTATGCGTTAAGTGTAGTTCACTTTACTTGATATTAATTACAATTTTTTTTTTTTAAAATTGTTACACTTTTGTTGTGTTTGCATCGTCCTCTACGGTTACGTGGCAGGGCATTACACATGGTATCAGAGCAAAAGGTTCTAACATTGGGTACTCTAGATATTTGTGAGACCATTACATTGACCTAGGTGTTCTACTCTTGAGTTTATGTTTTTCCTTTGGGTTGTTCTCACTTGTTTAACCTAAAGTTGTCGTTAGGTGGTGTTGGTACAATAGTACAAAAAACTAGTAGAGAGGATAGGACCCTCGGTGTAGTGCACCGATATCCTTCCTATTGGGGAATGCATTACAGAAATTTGCGTAGTGTATGAATGCAATGTCTTGTGAGTAGATGTATGTTAAGTTAGGATTAGTTGGGACTTATAATTTTATTAGAGTCTAATGTTACCCCAGTTTGTGTGTAGGGATGGGAAGGTTCAAGGGAAGAAAGAGGAAAGGAAAGGCAGTGAAGGCTGCCAAGAAGAGTGTGTTCATCAAAGAAAACCCCACACTGGAAGCTCCACCTTGTATTTCCAATGACGAGACCTTGGCGGCCCAGGCCCTCTCTCGGCTCAAGATGTAAAAAGGAAAGAAAATCAAAGAGTCAAGACATGTAGTTAAAATGAAGAAACTGTTTGTTATTAGGGATTGGCCAATGGGGTGTGGACCTAACACACCTATTTTGTCTAAGGAAGAGAATGAAATCCTTCGTACTCAGCCTTCTGCTTCCATGAAGGTGGGTATGGAGTCGGATGAGGACCCTAAGGAGTGTCCCCTATTAGATAGCGAGTAGTCTATTAGTGGAAGTAGGGATGTATTATTTTTCTTGTTTCCTTTGTTAGGATGACACTTATTATGTTTGCGATGTGCACTTAATACTTTTTATGATGTGATATGTACTTTGAGACTTTTTTGGTGGTCATTGCACCATTTTGATTGGTTTGGATGATTATGACTTCCCTTACTGATGTTTATGTTACATGGAATTATGGAGTTTTATTGTGTTGCATAAACTTGACTTTGTGTAACATGAGACTTATGTTTGCTATACTTCTAATTAGTAATGGTCATATGATGTGCATGTTGTACCTTATTTTGCAGCTTTCAAGAGTAAGTCGAAGCTTAGGGGGGAGGATGTAGTGCCTCCAGTTGCTGCACTTTGTTTCAAATTGTTTATATTCTGTTGGTAGTTGTTTTAGTGTGTTTTTTGAAATATGCTCATTTGTAGTTAATTGACATTTTAGTTTCATCAGTTTTGAGGTGACACTTTATTGGTGAAGGGAATAGGATTGCATCACTCGCTTGTGAGTGCCCTGCGATTCTACAATTTTCTCTTCATGATGTGTTTGATTCATGATTTATATATATGTATGACATGTTTTTTTTTGCAAGATTGCACATACAGGATATCGACTCCACCTAGATTCATAGGTTTGAGTGTGTCCATTGCCCAACGGTATAGTTGATTGGGAGATAGTAATGGGGTTTCCTTGTCAAGCCACAACCCTAGTCATAGTGTGTCATACGTCCTAGTTTCGGTATGCTTTGTTGTTATGTTGTCCACGTTTTCCTTGTCGTTTATTTATTTTGCAAGGTATGTTCTATAGTAAATTAATGTTAATTAATGTTTATAATGGTTTTTAGTGATTATTTAATTAATTTTGATTAATGTTGTTAGAAGTTTTATATTTGATTTAATTAATTAAATTTAATTTGTTTTGTAAAGTGATTTAACCCTTGTGCTTAAATTTATTTTACAAAGTGATTAAATTAATTAGATTAAATTTAATTAGAAATTATTATGTGAATTATGAATTATTCAATGCATAAATATCTTGTAATTATCTTAGAGGAAATATTTGTGATTTGGTTGAAAATACATTTGATTTGTGACATGTGTTAGAAAAATTAAACACCGTTGTTGGGAATTAATTCTAGGAGAGAATATTTGCATTAATTGAAATAAGAAAGAGGCTACTTCACGACAATCAGAAAATATATTTTAGAAAGAGGTTGTTAAAAATTGGTTGTTAAATTATGGGGAAAGAAGTTCTTGGGAAATTTTGGCTCTGGTTTTATTTTCATATTTCTGGAAAAGTGGATAATTTGGAAGAAGCATTGGTAAATTGGAATCCGAAGGCGAAACTCTACTTCAAACATCTTTTCCTCAAGTGTTTGGAAATAGGTTCCTTAATTGTTATTATTGATATGCAAATTCGAAAGATTTCCTATACAAGAAGAATATTATATTTTCTTAGAAGCTTTAATATATGTTGAAAAATTGAAAGGTTGTCGTGTTTGAAATTTTTTTCGTAAAACCTTTAGAGCTTCTGTAAAAATTGATTTAAAAAAATAAAATAATTCCTAGAAAGATTTGGTAGAGAAATTTGAAAACCTCTATAGGAAATTGTTTTTTTTAAACAAAAGATATTCCACAAGGAAAACAATAGAAGATTTGGAAAATCTCTGTAGGAATGGATTTAAAATCCTCCTGTCAAATTTGTAGAAAACCTCTATAAAATTTTGTAAATATTTCTTGTAAAAGATTATTATTTTTCTTCCATTTAGATTTATTTCGCTTGAAAAAAATTATAACCTTATTTGAAGTTTTTATAACGCCTCCCTTGTACCATTCTTTCTCTTTGTACCTCGTATTCATTTTTTCATACCATGGATTTAATTTTCTTTGCATCACTAAATTTGTTTGTTATGGAAAGTTCTTCTACCTTGGAAGCCGTCACATGCAATAATTAATCCCTTCTTGTGTCTCCGTCTAACATTCATTAATTAGAGATTTTCTCTTGATATGGCTTAATCTCGTTGAACATTGGGGTTCCTCTGAGATAGATGAGTCTATTCGTTGTAATTCCAACCTAGGGGAAATTTAATTCGAAGTCTTCTTGTAGGGAGTTTACTTCTTTGGCCTACGAATCTGATTTATGCCAAAAGCTTTAGTTCATAGTTCTTAACGTCCTTTTTGTCTGCATGTCTTTCAATCGTTGGCTTTACACTAATGAAAACCAATATGCCTCAATAGGATCTCCATTTGGTTTAGTAAACTGTTTGTTATGTTCTGTTAATTATGTCATGACTGCTTGTTAGCTCGTTAGCATAAGAGCTGGTGTGTATATGCATTCATCAGTCAATTTATTATTTGTCTAAGCTGAAACTTATGTCTTTCTCCTAGTCGCGCAATATGTTTGTTATGTTCTGTTAATTGTGTCATGACTTCTTGTTAGCCCATTAGCATAAGAGCTGGTGTGTATATGTATTCATTAGTCAATTTATTATTTGTTTAAGCTGAAACTTATATCTTTCTCCTAGTCGCGCAATATGTACAGCCAAACTGTAGATTTTGGGAAATTTTTCTTGTACATGTTGATTGGTTTAACTGAGACAATGGAGTTGCTTGACAGTCTGTATGCATTTTTCTATGGCTTTACTTGTGTCTTAAGCACATTGTAGCAACACAAGCGTTAATGCTTTCTTCTTTTTATATTTTTCTGTCTACTACGGGTCTGTACAAATTTTGCATGTTTCTTTGAAGTCAATCTTGACTCCTTTGTGGCCGTTACTCTAGATGCGAATATTCATTTGATATTCTTATCTTATGTCGCCTTATGTTAGCCTTGGTTTCCCTTCTTCCCATGCCCTGTTCTTTCTTGTGGATGCCAAATAAACTTGTATCAATTTTCAAACAAATTATAGTATTGGCGTTGGATTCAAAATTGTGTTGAAGTATCCTTGCGACCCTATCATCGTCACCTCTCTACTCATACTTTATCTCTTAACTTGTGCTAGTGAAATCCATGCATTAAAACATTTGATGCAAGTTATCTGTTTTCAAGTCATGAATTGTAAGTATTCTTGATATGTGTATATCCTTTACTTTATTCCGCCGGCACAAGTACTCTGAGAATTCATCGATTCCCTCTATGTTGATATATGTATCATGGAAAAGCAAATTTCTGCATGTAGGAATTTCCTGTGCCGGTGAACTGATCCTTAAACTTTCTCATTGTCCATAATATGTGATTCAATGGTATGTTAGAACAGGCGTTGCCAATCTTAAGTCGTCGCTGTTAAGAATAAATCTTCAGTGTGGTAACCATCACTCGTTATGCGTTCTGAAAGGACATTATTTACTCTGAAAAGAAACGGTCACCCCTGTTTAAGCCGACTTCATTTGAATTTTCATTTTTCTTTAAAATATGATGTCTTTTCTTCATTGGGTTATTGGGTTAGCCAAATGGCTTTTATCGAAATCTTGTTTGCTAATAAAAGAACTTTATTTTGTCTCATAATTCATATTTTCACTTCTTATATAAAACTATGAATCGATGTTTGTGGGAAAGACTCGATTTGGAATTGATTGTAACTATAAGCATTGTGTGAGCCTTGTTCTTTGCCGAAAGTAGCTGTAGATTCATTTTGGGCCAAACACAACATGACGCCTACCTTCACCACTATGGATTTTTAATCTCATGCCTTGCGGCTGCTTGGCAATCTTGGGTTTTGACAATGTCTTGCCTCTGTATTTTCCATTGGTCGGCCTTATTATTCCTCTGATTGGAAGTTGATCCATTCACCTATAGTCTGTTGAAACCTTGAGCAAACTGCATGCATTAAGTTAAGAGAATTACTGGCCGCCACCCTCCTATTTAGTTCCTTTATCCTCTTTGCATGGTAGGAAACTTTAGTTATACAAGAGTTTTGGATTCATTAGAGAACTGTTAGTTTACAAATTTTTTTATTATCCAGTCTGCCGCCCCTCTCTATTCTTCAACTAGGAATTCTCAAAAGAGAACTGGGAGTGAACATACATGATTGAGTTCCTTACTTAGTGTTTGTTAAATAACTGTAAATGTAAGTTTAAACCGTGTTTCCTGAGCATCTGAGAGACTACTTTAAGTGCGGCTATGTCAACATGAAATAACGTCAGAATTAAATGTCAATCTCTATTTTTGACCTATGTAGACTATGTATAGTTGAATAAGAATGCATATGTATGTAGGTTACTCGAAACTTGGTTGCGAATTTTGTCATATCCTTAAAGTCTTGACATAGATGAATTTGTGTAACCAAGTTTGTATTATTGATTATATATATACATGCTTATGTTTATGTTATATATATATATATATGTAATGTACATTTATGTATATACTCCAGTATATAATATACATTTATGTTTTAAAAGAGGAAATTGGTTTAATTAAAATATAATTGAGAAATTGAAATTAATAATTAGATTTAATTTCTCTATTGTTTGTAATTTAAATTGTATTAAGTTAGCTAATTTTGGGCAATGTATTGTTGTATTTTATTGAAATGGAAATTGGATTTAGGAAATCCTAATGGTGGATTTATTTCCTGCTTGAATTGCCTATTAAATTATGATTTCTTCTATTATCGTAAGTTGGGGAAATTGGTTAGTTGTGTAGGTAAGTCTTCCAGATTATGTTATTTTATGAGGGGGTTGTTGTGATTTATGGTTCATCTCTTTTTGTTCCTTGGGTAGTGCATTTGGTTGTGATTCAGTTTAAACACCTAGTTACTTTGAACAAGATGTGTTGCCTTTTATATTTTTGATTGGGATTAAATATCTATTTTGTGCACTATGTTTACCCTTGGGTTTTGGATTAGATCCTCGTGTTATTAGTAGGGGAGTGACTCTCAATGGGGGCCGATGCACAAAGTGGTGCCAAGGTAACTCATGTGAGAGTTAATTCAGTGGAAATTAAATAATTGTATTAGGGGAAAGGGTAGCTTAAATCATATAACTTGTTAATTGTGCCTCACTCATGGGATCAAGGGCTTGTTTAGACTTGGGATGAGACGAGAAGGCCTAGAATGGAAAGATCATTATCTTGTCCCTTTGAAAGATAATTGATTCCTCATCGGTTTGCATGTGGGGCTAGGTGTTGTGAGAGGCTACTAGGGTAACCCAAGATGGGGGCTAGGGCCTAAAAAGATCTACTAGGGTAACCCATGCAACTTTGTGATGACACTCCTCCTATGAAAATAGTATGTATTGTGCAATTGATATACTTGATTATTTTACTTTGGAAGCAATGTAACCTTTATGTATGTATTGTTCTTGTATGGTATAGTATTGTGTGTTGCCTGTGTCTAGAGGTTGTTGGTTTTTCCTATGAAGTCATTTTACTATCTCCTAGCATGGGGGGTGGGCCTTCGGGTACCACTTGGTTTGGTCGAACGTGCACTTTACACCATTGGATTCCCATTTCATGTTCGTGGTGGCGAGATCTTCCAAATTGGAGAGCTCACGTGTACCAGTTGCTTTTTACTATTTCTTATGTTCTTTTGTATCGGTTGGATACTTTGTATATGTACTACTCCTTATTTGTATTCGAGGAGGATTCTGTATCATTGTAAATGTAACATTATTGTATGATCTTCCTCATTTTGGAAATGAGTCTTTTAACTGCTTTATGGAATGAATGCAATCTATCAATGATTCATTAATGTACTTTGTATCTAATGTCATGAGTTTAATGCTCTTGGATCTATGTTCTTTATATCATGAGTTTAATTTTATATGCTATGCTTCTAGTTGAATTTTGTAAGTTATGGGATACAAATGTAATCATTGTCGTGTACCTTAGAGGATGTATGTGTTAAGTGTAGTTCACTTTACTTGATATTAATTACACTTTTTTAAAAAAATGTTACGCTTCCGTTGTGTTTGCGTTGTCCTTTAGGGTTACATGGCAGGGCGTTACAGTTTAGACTTTATCCTATCTAGATACTCTTCCATGATGCCCACAATTCCCTGGAACTTTGACTCCTTGACCATTTGCACTAAGTTATCTTTATCAAACTCAAAAAAATTTCCTTCCTCTTACTTGGGTATTTGACATGAGGTATCCTTGAAACCCAATCCCTAACAAATTTTCACTATGCTATCCCTTTGGGATTGTGTGTTTGAACATGTTGCTCTTTGGATACTTTCTATGCCACATACTCGATCCTTGACCCCAAACCTTGATCCCCAATACTCATACTCTCTTATCTCAATGGGATCCCTTATTTGGACTTGCCCCCATTTTTATACCTTAATGACATGAGTTCCTTGTCTCCCGTAACCCTTGAACTTTGAAAATCCCATTCCTTTCAATATTCACTCCCACCTACCTCCTTATATGTCCCATGTCATAATTAATGACTAGATTTAATGTTGTAATTAATCCAAAACAAAATTATTTATAAAAAGAAAATACTCATCAAAAGGGGCACAAATTCTAATGTGTTTCCAATGATGGAAAAGATAACCGTAATGTAATTAATGTGATGGTTGAAGTTTGTCCACTATTCCAACAAATATCACTAGTCCTTGTTGGTGTAAATAGGTTTTTTTATCTATCTAGTCTTATCTAGGTCCTAGAAGGGAATCTTTCTAGTAAGCATAATTAACTAGGAGGTAATCTTTCTAGTTAAGCATTAGTTGTCACTTATCTTATCTAGTTGGCTTTTATTTAATGCTTGTGTCCTAGGTTATTTAATATTGGCTCATGTCATTTAATTATGACACAACCATTCAATGTTGGTACATCATCACCCTTTCCTATATAAGCAAGGATTCATAAGTACATTGTAGTTGAGATAGTTCAGTCATTGTAAGTCTAATATATCAATGCAATATTGAGTATCGCATATTGGCCATATCTTTCATCCATTGTTGTAATTTCATGTTCTTTCTTTTTCCTTTTGTAGAAGATTGTTTTTGGTTTTTGCAGGTGATCTTGGAGGCTTGAGTCCTTGAGTGACTCTAACATGGTATTTGAGCTTCAAAATTGTAAAACCCCTTCTTAGATCTGAGGGTGATTCAAGATTGAGCTTTTGCAAGGTACACATTGGGGTGAAACGAACCTTAGGGTTGAGTCCAGAAGGCCCAAAAACCCCTATTTTCATATAAAACATTTCATATTTGGGGGAAAAACATTGGGCCATTTTTTTGAGGGTTTGCCCAGGATTCACAAAAACTATTATGTATATTTGTACATAATCCGTACATTGTACGGTTTGTAAATTGTTGTACCATCGTGTAGTCTATAGTATTGTCCTCTATAGAATATTCTTCACATCTAGCAACATATACTGTTGAATATCCTCCTTTACGTACATTTCACTGCATTAGTCTATGCCACTTGTTTGGTCGGTACGTTTTCACAGTCAAGGTATGAATTGTGTAGTTTAATATTAAAATATTATTTTTAAAACACAGGTTAAATTTTTTTATTGTTGAAGGTTTTTGGTTGGTAGCCATTTGTTTTGTCACTGCTCGTGGATTTTTTAACTCTTCCGGTTGGGGTTTTATAAACCCTTGTGGTCACGTCGCTAGGGTGGGGGCTTAAGGCTGGCGGAGTAGGAGCGACACAACTCCACCTGCTGCCTACTCCCCACCCCACTACCGTCAAGGGTTGCAGTGCTTTTTTTATGATTTTTGTAGGTCATTGGTTGTATTATGGATTGAATGCTTAAATTTTTGATTGCCTAGGTGCAAAATGTTGTTCCCTTATAGCCCCAATAGGGCATTTTTGTCTACGTAGCATAACTTTATGTCTAGGTGTCAAAAGTTTGCAAGCAAGATCTCAACGAAAAATCTAGTTCTGAGCACGTCACAGTGGTGCAAGCCATTTTTTTAGATTTTTCCTCAGGTGAATTTTATTGTTGGTTGAAATCAAATTTTACTTTTTAGACTCTCGAGCTCATAAATTTTTGCCATGATCTCTGATTTTCATGATTCTTGTGGCATTGTAAAGGTATTGCTCCATCAACATCAACATCAAGGAGCTCTACATTTCCATTCATGCACTTTTTCCATATTCAGTCCTAGGTATCTTTTATTCAAATTTGTGCAATTTTGCATTATGGTTGATTTCTTGGACATACTACAACCTAGAGAAGTTTTTTCCACTTGGGAAGGCTTCATTTTCAGTGTAGATCATATTAGGAGAGGTTACCTTTAGTTTGAGGATCTCATTCTAAGATATTGTTGTAATTTTTCCATCTTTGATCCATCTTGGCATTATAAATCTGGAACACATTTCTGGCATTGTAAACACACTACATATAAAGTTCCAAACATATTATTGGGGGGATTATTGATTGATTGATTGATGGGGAGGGTCTCTTGGTGCATTATTTTGATATTTTTTCTTGTGCTCTTTCATTTTCATGGATCATTCTAAGTTCCTTTGCTAACATCATATAGCTATTCAACCCCGACATCAACATGCATGAAGTATACTAATGAATGAAGGTCACTCTCTATATGTTGAAAATAAGGACCTAAACCTATTGATGATGAAAATAGATAAAATAGATGATTGAACATACCAAAGCTCTTGGATGTCTTAGTAAACTAGTTTCTCAAGATTTATTGTTCCAAATTGAATCATGCAAGAATTCTAATGAGGCTTGTGACAAATTGAAAACATTATATGCTTCTATAGATGAAGTAAGATGCTATCAACTTGATAATGAATTAACAAGCCTTGATCCTAAGAACTTTGACAACATACAAGACTACATCACTAAGGTTAATGATCTAAAAGAGTAATGTAAAGCATGTGGTATTGATAAGGACATTTGGTTGGTCTACAATTCATTGAAAAAACTTGGTCTTGATTATGCCGCTTTTGTTTCTAGCTTTCACACTCATGTGTTGACTATGGGGTTTGCATATACTACACCTTCATTTATATTATTTTCTGAGATCTGTTGATACATGAGCAACAAAATCTTATCTTGATGGGTCTCATCAAGTCTTCTAAATCTCAAGAATTGTTGGCTAGTCAAGTGAAAGAATAAGATGATATTGATAAGAAGTGGAAGAAATAAAAATAATAATCTACATTTTGATCAACCAAAGAATAAATCCTCTTAGATAAATAATTTAAGAAGGAGAAGTCCACTTGTCCATATTGCAAGAATTTTGGACATGGTGAACATTCTTGTTATAAGAATGATATTGATGAGTTGAAGCATCTTCTTAGAAATAATTAAATTGATTTTCCTTCTAGAAAATTTGAGTCACTACCTTCTTCTTTAAAAAAATATAATAAGGGAAAAGTTGGTTTGGCTTATACATCAGGAAATAAAGGACATGCTCTTGTGTTTTTTAGGTCCAATATTAGGGAAATGACTTATAGATTCAGGAGCATCTTATCATATGGAATTCATAGTCTATATTCTCTTCTTTTGAGCCTTGTACTATGTCTCCTATTTTGACGGGAAACAATACATGTGTACTTGGGAAGGGGGGTATTAGTTTTGGGGAAAACACTTTCCAAGATGTTTTGTGTGTTCCTCATTTGACGAAAAAGATCTCCTTTCCACATATCAAATTACACATGGTGGAGATGGGAGGACTGTGGAGTTCACTCCTGATTCAATCATCATTGGAGACTTGGAGTAGAGAGATTCTTGCTACTAGGATGGTTGATCATTCATATCATTTGTATATCTTTGCAGAATTTTCTTCTAACAATGACATTGTTCCTTCGACTATTGGTCACACTTCTAGTGTGAATCATGATTTTGAGGAGACATTTGGCTTCTTGAACTTGGGTGTTCTCACATTCGATCACATTCTTGAGCCTTACATTTCATATCCTCCATCTTCTATTACATTTGATGATGCTCATATTGGCACAAGTTTGGCCTCTTGTGATTCAGTGCAACATGAACTACATTATCTTCCAGCTACATCTACTTGGGATGCATACTTGACAAACATTGGTAGGTTGTTTGTTGAGTCTCACATTTCAGATTTGGGAGACACTATTGGTGGCATACATATTCTCTTTGATGGGGATGATTCTTCTTCAGTTGTTGCAAGGGAATACATACTTTTGGATAATATTTGGAGGAGGCTTCTTCAGATGAGGCTTTTTTGTCTTTGGAGTGGGTTCTACATCTAGCTTTAGGAGGTTATAGATTGACATCTTCAGTTGTGTCACAACCTAGAATTCTTGTTTGGAGTTTGTCATCTTTTAGCATCGACATGGAGACACTTGAGCATTGTTCAAAGACATCATATATCATTCTTCTTCACACATGTTCCTTTTCGGAATGGGAAGACATCATGCATATCATCCTGGTTTTGTTTCTTCCTAAGTGAAGGAATGTTATTCATCAAGATTGGATCATCTTCAGCATTCAATGTTGAGCTTCTACCTTTGCAGGAGACTCACCATTGATGGAGGGTTGCATGGTCTCTCTTCTCTCTTATGGGGGTTCATTTTTCTCGGATGGGGTTTTGTCCCTCTCATGCATCATTGAGAGTATTTTATATTTCATCTCTCTTTTGGGAAGGATTTTTGTCCCACTGGGTTTTCTCATTTTCTCTATTTATGAGAGATTTCATTGCGTATGTACATGAGTACCTAACATGGCCTTGTAGCTAGGACCCATTTTTGTGTCTTTTCATAATAATCGACTCCCAAAGTTGTACTTAAGGGGGGGTGTTGGTGTAAATAGGTATTTTTCCCTATATAGTCTTATCTACATCCTATTTACATTGTTAAGTCCACTTAGGTCCTAGGAGGGAATCTTTCTAGTTAGCATTATTTAAGGGGGAATCTTTATAGTTAATCATTAGTTGTCACTTATCTAGTTGGATTTTGTTTAATGCTTGTGTCCTAGGTTATTTAATATTGGCTCATGTTATTTAATTATGACACAACCATTTAATGTAGGTACATCATCACCCTTTTCCTATATAAGCAAGGCTTCATATGTACATTATAGTTGAGACATTTCAATCATTGTAAGTCCAATATATCAATGCAATCTTGAGTATTGCATATTGGCCATATCTTGCATCCATTGTTGTAATTTCATGTTCTTGCTTTTCCCTATTGTAGAAGGTTGTTTTTGGTTTTTGCAGGTGATCCTGGAGGCTTGAGTCCTTGAGTGACTCTAACAATCCTTTCTTGGCCTACATATCAAAACTAGTGGCACGGTAAATGTAGGGAATGTTTTCAAATTAGAGAAAATATCCCCCATACTTTTTTGGTACTGAGACACATTTGTACTACATTTTCAAGCATGATTTAAGGAAAATGATGCTTGATAAGTGTGAGTGTTATCTACAATTTACCAATACTATATATCATATAATTTATTACATGTCTCATGACCTTATCTAGGGTATTAAGGACATGAAATTTATCATTTGAAAGGGATGGGAAAATGGAAAAATATAGGAGGATAGAAAAAGAAGAAACTTGCTTAGTAGAACCCTAGGGATTTTAGTTTTCAACTCTATGTATATCATTTTTATATTGTAATGGTTTGGGTTTAACATTGTAAACTTGTAATAGATAGTTGTAACCTTGAATAGTGAATTATTATAGGTATAATAGACCTTGATTGAGTGTCTCCCTATACATGGAATATGTTTCTAGACGTGTTTATAATTAGTTATCCAATTGGATAACTGTAAAGTCCTTACAAATATTTTATAAGGTATCTTTTCAAAATAATCAAGGAAATGCATGGTATTCTTATAGATTACTAAGTAGACTTAGAATTTAATAGTATAAAATATCTATTGTATACCTGAATATGTGTGCAGAACCTAATTTTCCTATGCACTTTGGAATACATAGTCTTTTTTGATATTTTCATTAAGGTAACACCGTTACTTTTAGTTATTGCATCATTTGTGTGAACTCAATGAATCTATTGTCCATCTAGATATAGGCACCGGTCTACTACTAGATCCATCTCCCCATCATCTCAAAACACGTTTAAAAAAAATTAATATAAAAAATTATTTTGTTATTTCTTAAAGTAGTTTAGCTCATTGTCATGTCTTAGGGTGTATAACATAAGAGGTTGTCATAAAACACATTCATAGAAATTTATATATTAGTAAATTATTTTCTTTAATAAGGTGCTTGATCCTCAATATTACAAACCAACATATAGGAATGAACTGATACCTAAAATAGGGGTATGACTTGTGTCAGGGTAAGTGTTTAGTTTTTGTAGTAATATCTATTGTAGAACCATAGGGAACCCTCTTGGTTTAGCAGAGCTAGATGTGAAGGAGGTTTTATCCACCTCAATAATTGGCTAATTGTTTCTCAACCTGAATATAATTTAAAAAATTTCTTCTCATGTTTAGCACCTTTAATGCTTGGGAGAGTAGGCTTTAGGAATTTGGGACTAGTACTCTAGTAGCCAATAAATAGTGTCATTGCTAGGGAGGATCTTTGTTGTTGTAAAATGATAGTTTTCCAACTCAAAATGATATTTATGGATTGAAAAAAATTGAAGACTTTGCTATTGAGTTGAACCCATAATTAATTTAGTTCCTTAAAGTTCAAGTGTGCTTCAAGGATTTTCTCTTTTATAAGAGGCGGTGACTCTACCATCTTGAAAGAACAATTATATTACTATTGTACCTTGTTGTTATTTGTATCTCAAACATGCATCTCATACCTTCAGTGATTGGTTATAGGTACACATGTTCTTTATAGCTTTGGAGGAATATCAATTTATATAACCTTAATTCTTTACCTTGCATGGTGGTATGTGACCAGTCATGGTTGAATAGTATGATTTCAATACTCAGTTGTGTGTTCCTTCAAATATTTCATGTGCTTGTAAACTTAGGAGCTAATTTGGGCTAGCTACCCATAAATACATTATAATTATTGTTCATATTAACCAAGTAGCATTGCATATTATAAAAAATCCATGCCTAGATTTACATGCATCGACCATATAAGAGAGTTAGCGATAAATCAATGAGCTTGCTTGAATAGTGAAGAATGTGAAGGAAAATTAGAGTTATTGCAATTCAATGTCCACCTTGTTGTTAAAACAAATTAAGTTGATCAATTCCCTATCGTTCCCCTAGAAACCATTTAGAAATAATTAGACCTCTCTTGGGTTAATTATAAAATATAAACCATGATAGCCAAGGTCTACTACTAGATACCTAGATTTGATGGGTATGAAATTCATGAAGGGGATACACATGTTTTTGCATTTGTAAGATTTATGGATAAATTTTATATCGAATTTGAAGACATGTGGATGAGATTGTTTATTATTTCTCTATGTGGAAATACATGGAAGTGGTATGAAATCTTTCTAGAGAAATATTTTGCTCCTTGGAATAACCTTATGATTGCATATGAAGATGAGTTACCACTTAATGTTGACCTTGATGCCCTTGTCTAAAAAATATCAAATATTAGAAGGTAAGATAAAGAGTCAAGTATGGAATTCAATCATAGGTTTTCTATTGCCCCTTTTGATATTCTACATGCTTTCATACCTCACACACATACTTGTATTAATATATTCTTTGAAGCCTATGCAGATGGTTTGAGTTTAATGTGAGAAAATTTTAAATTGATAAATACATGCAACAAACTATGCATTATTTAAATTAATTTAAAGAATGAAAAATGGTTACATTGTAAATATTTTATTCTCACATGCAAATGTTATTAATAATAAGTTTAAGTTGTTGTGAACATAGGCAAATGGATGAAACATGTAGATGGGTAGAAAAAGGTGTTGGTGCAAGTCAAATGGCATATGTTTTACATTTGCACCTACCTATAGCTAGATAGGTCATTTGTGGGTGGTTGTAATGATGATATATGTGATGACCTTGCTATTTGGAACATCTAGATAGATATAGAGGAATATGTGTATAATAGTGAGAATTCAAATGAATTATCTTTTGAGGCTTATTGTATAGGGTGTGCACATGTTTATGGTATAAAATATGAACAAGAAACTAGTTTATTATTTGATGTATTTACCTCCTTTGTCCTTGATTTTGATTTTGAAGTTGTTAATGTTTGTTTATATAAGGATGACCTAAATGTGACTACACTAAGCGATGAACTTGTTGAATTTTTTTTTGGTGTAGTCAATGATTATTATAATCTTACTGATATGGATCATTCTTCAATAGGGTCATATGAATATTTTTTTATAGAAATAAATGAAGAGGAAGAAATGTATCATAGGTTTGATTTTACTTTTACATATGACACAATAGCTTCTTTGTGCGATACATCTCAAAATATTTATATTTGTACTGCTGAAGGAAGTTATAGCTTGAATCATGCTTATGATTCAGATATGGAAGAATGCTTTAGCACATATGGAGGTGGTGTGTGTTGGAAACATATTGTTCAAGAGCCTAATGAGGGTCACACCTTCCTTATTACAAGTGAAAAATATGAAAGTGAAGGTGTGAATGAGTCCACTACTTTTTTCCCTAAATATTTTGACATGAGAAAATTTTTGGAACTTGGTTTGTTGAAGCTTCCTTTTATTGATTGGATTTCATTGAGGACATATTTTAGAGCTCATTAGGTGAGAATGTTGATGCTAATGTTATGTATTTTTGTATGATCAAGTTGCTAGTATGTAAGGTGAAGAAGAAGAATATATCTTTGATAGTTTATATAACAACAATATTCTTACAACAAATTATGGTGAAGAAAATAAAATATAGGAGAAATTTGAATATTATGAGTCTTCACTTGAAGTGTCTCAAATTTCTAGATTGTGTGTTGAAGGTGATGAATTGGATTTGAAATAGGTTTATGATTCAATAATGGAAGAATATGTTAGTATTTGTAGTGTTTCTAGGTTGAAATATTTTGATAATCAAGAGCATTGACATGATACAACCCAACTAGAGTTTAGCTTGGTTTTCAAGAGGATACCTTTCTTGATGTTGATTTGTGTAGGTCAAGATGTGCATAATGATAGAAAGGAAATAATAGGTATGTATCATCATATAGATGAGGGTGATGATGGGTCATACTTCTTATGGTTTCCATGTTAAAAAATTATCATTTCCACCTCCAACATGATTACTAAAAAATTGGTAGTTTTTACATGTATACATGCAAGAAACAACATTTTTTGTAGCTTGGAGATGGATATAGTAATGGTTTGAGGGAGATATAGAAATCCTTTAATAGGATTGTATTTGACAGAGGTAAGTGATTGCAACAACTTATCCATGGCCTCGTGTCATAGATCTTCTTTGTAAATTTTGACTTCCAATTGTTATATTGAGTTGTGCTTGTAGCCATACCTTCAATTTTCTCAAGCCTCCATGTTAGTGGGTGCAAGTTATTTGTATTATCTTGTAAATATTGTGTTATGTTTGACTTTATATAGTCATGATCTCTATTTGATCATGATGAAGTTTTGATCATGATGAAGTTTATTTTTCCTAGTATAATTTTTTCTCTTATTTTTGGTCTATTCTAAAAGGTTGATATTCTTGACGTGCTTGCAAGATACACATGTCCCCAATTAGAGCCAATGTTGGTACTCCATTTTTATGTATCTATTTTCTCTTTATTTTGATCTCATATTGTGTATTTGATCTTGTTTGCCCAATACTAATATCCAATTTGAGACATCTATTGATGGGTAGATCCCTTGGTCAAAGTTTTCATATGTGTTGTTCTACCTCATACCCCATGTGCCTCTTATGTGTTGAAAGTTGAAAGGTCTCAAATATTCTATGTGAGGGAGGATGTGTTCAAATTTCTATGTATGTATGTATGTGTTTTTAGAGCTTTGGATTTTTAGATTTTCCCTTCCTTGGGTATCATTTCCCTATCACCATTGAACCCTAAAACCTTGACCATTTTCCTTATGCTCCTTTTTGTGTCAAAGTTTTATACCTTCCCTTATTGGAGTATGATTTCCTTCACCCACCTCAAATTTGATCCTTAATTCATTTCACTAAGTTCCTTACCAGGATCATGAGTTTGGCCATCCTTTTCCCTGAGTACCTATTCCTAGATATCTTTGATCCCTAATCCCTAAAACTTCCAAGTCCAACTTCACCCCTTCTTCTTGTCAAGATTTTATACTCCTTATTGAAACCCTTTCCATTTTTTCCTCACTCATTTTCCTTAACCTTGTTAGTGTTTCAAACTATTTCCTATCTAGGTACCCTTTCCATGATATCCTTGATTCCTCAAAATATTGACTCCTTGACCATTTGCACTAAGTTATTTTTGTTAGAGTCAAACTTTTAAGATTCCTCTTACCTGGTACCTATCATGAGGCATCCCCAAAATCTAATCCCCAACACCTTTTCACTATGTTATCCCTTCAGAATTGTGTGTTTGAACCCACTCTTATTTGAATACTTGGTATGCCACATGCCTAATAATTGACTCTCAACTAGTGGTAAGAGTTATGAGTCTTACTCGATCCCCAATCCTAAACACTTTGAAACTCTCTTATCTCATCAAGATCCCTTGTTCAGACTTTCCCCTATTTGCATACCTTAATTTTATGTGTTCCTTGTTATCCCCAACCCTTGAAATTTGAAAGTCTAGTTCTTTTTCATATTTGAAAGTCTACAAATAGTCTTAGGAAACATTCAGAGGGTGGGGAATTGAGATGTTGGGGTGACAAAAAATAAGTACTTGAGTTAAGGGAAGGCCACAATCTAACTTTGAAAGAAATAGAATATTTTTTGAAGTGGAATGAACTAGAGTCAAGGATGACAAAGGAAGGGTGATTGAGAAAGAGGAAACTTGCAACTCTGCCTCTGAAAAAAGTTGAGACCAAATCAGGAGTTGAGAATTAGGGAGAAAGCATTTAATGATGTACCTTAGTCAAGGATGATTTGACTTCTTAGTTCAAAAGAAAGGAAAATTTTGGTAGCAAAGGTTGGAAAGTGTAGAGAAGGTGAAATGGGTGCTCTAGGAAGGGGAACTTTGATGGATCAACAAGGACGAGTGAAAGGCATGAAGGGACATGAGGACATTTTAAATTGCAATGGAAGTGGGACTTAATAATTTTAATAAATAGTTTCAAGGTTTGGAGCTTGAGGATTCCAAATAAATGATAGAATGATGACAAGTTTGACACTCTTGTGATAGAAAATATTTTAAGGAATTAACACATGTCAGATCTTGGATGGCTACATAAAAAACTTGACAATTCTATTAGGTTGACATAAACTATACAAATAAATTTTACAAATGTTTGGATTGGATTATTGGGATTGAGTGAAATTTTATACTAGGAGGATGAAGGTTGATAAATTGATAGAAAAGAGGAAGAATAGATAGAAAGGATGACATACAAGGATTGAAATCTCTAAAAATATAATTCTCTGACAACTCACAAAATATATGGAAATGACCCATATAGCTCCACAGTTAGATTGTTTTAGAATTTCAAGTAGACTTTGAAACATGATAAGCACATAGGAGACAATGGAGGGCAAACTTAGATATATTTTTTTTAAAGATAAAATCCATTTATATTATCTCAAATCGGGTATAAAAGGAGGGCTAACACAAAGTCAATGAACAAAGGCATAAAAAAACATAAATAAATTTGCAATTTTTGTAGGCATGCATGATTAGGTTCTAACACAACCCATGTCTACTTGTATCACCTTCACATGGCCATACTCTTGAAACCATACACTTGATATCACTGGTGTGATACTAGAGCATTTTGTTGAGGCAACACTAGTTAAAGAAGTGGCAGAGAAAATTAACAAAATTCTATATAATGGTGAAAACCACGATCCGTTGTGCAAATACTTGAAAAAAATCCATTGTGTGCATATCCTGCAACCATGGCATTAGATGAGACCACATTTCTTTGAGGCATTCTGTCAAATAGTTGATTGCCTTGTCCGCGCTTCCACATTTTACACACATGTCTACTCAAGTATTTCCCACTATGATAGCTGACAAAAATCCTTCATTTGTTATGCTTTATTGGATGTCCATATCCTATTACAATGCATCCATTTTGGCGTAGGCACGGAGAATGCTGGCAAAGGTTATTAAAAAACCTTTTCAACAAATCCATTTTATGCATTTCGTGCAATCACTGTAGTCCAAGATTCTTTAATAAGTAAGCCAAGGTTCAAACATTTCAAAAATCTAACTAGGTAAATATGTGATGTTTGTGCAGGCATTGTATAAAATTAGAGCTATGCATAGAGGCATCAATTGTACTGGTTGCTCAAAGAAACATTTATACAGAGGCAAATGGCTAGAGAGCTCTTTGTATGTCTCTGTATCTTTTTTAATGTTTAATGTCATCATAATTACAATCATTACTCCCAATGTAACTATTAATGTTACATAAATAATTTTTAACGTAATTCCCACCCTTACTTCCAAGGAATTAATAATGTTTCCTACACTGATGATCATTTGATCTAATGAATTAAGATTGAAGAGAAGATGAAGACCATAGAGATCATGGATGACTATTTTTTATGTTTTCAATGCCGCCTATCTCCTCTTATGCAAGAAACATGCAATAATCCTTGGCCATGTTCTCCTTTAAATGTTAAAATAATGTGGCAAATTAATCTATGATAGAATTAGAGAGAGGTTAGAGATTCAAAGTTTTATTGAAATTTTTTCCCAAGACCTTGATCTCAAGGTCTGATTTACCTATACAGTCATTCATAATTGGACCGAGCAAAGAACAGTTTTATGGAAGCTACAAGTTTTTGGGTCTGAACTGTGTGTTAACGCTTGGGTTTGTAAGACTCAGTAACATTGCCATTATTTCCTATATATGGGCGGAGATTTATGTTTTCAGTCGATCAAATTCATATTAATCTTCATCAAAAATTGTGCAATCAAAAATATTTTCAATTTACTAATGTTTAGGCTATATTTATTAAATTTCCTTCTTGCTTATAGAATTTCTTATTGGATCGCATAAGTCAGGTAGGCAATTTATAGATTTCTATTTTAAAAATGAAAGGAAAAATACTCCAATCATATGTTGGACGAAGCAAAAATTTGAACAAGTTTCTAAACTTTATGCATGCATTACCAGTGCACCAGCTGTGGCATGCATTACCAAGGACAATTGCATCATGCAACCTTCTCAATCACATGAGCTCTCTCTAAGTGGTTAACAAGTTCTTGTTATCATAGCATGAATCTCTGTTTTCGCTCTACAACCATTCATAACTGCAATAAGAAAGAGCAGTTTTATGGCAGCTGCAAGTTTCTGGGTTTGAAGCTTTTATCGTTGTTCTTTCTCTATCCACTGGTAACTAATTTTCCCTTGTCTATGATTTTTCATGGCAACCTCTTTCCTAGTTTGGACACTGCCTTTCTAAATGCCTCTCTGATTGAAGAAGCTAAAGTTGAAGTGGGCAAGTGTTGTCTCCATCCTTGTTCAACAAATTCATGGTAGAATCTTTCCTTCTCTAATGCAGACAACACATTGATACATTTCTTCTTCTTTACTTTCTTCTCTAGTGTAAGAACAAAATGAACATAGACATCTACACTGGCTATTGGTGCCTATTATTGACAGAGTGGTTATCTGCGCACCAGCCGGATGGCTGCAGTACACCATAATTGTTTGGACAGTTTTAATGGATTAGTGTCATGAGTGAGCTTAGTTTGTGAAAATTCCAAAACTAAAGTACCATAGTAAGCTTGGAAACAATATACAACCAAACAGATTGTACAAGCCTTCCCCTGCCCCAGCTATCCAGGCTTAAATACAACATTAAATTAACTTAAATTGTCTTGAATCTTGATTTAATTTTTGGTATAATCGTGCATGCAATCAATTCCAATGCACACCATGTTTGGGGTAGGTTTCATCAGCCACCACCAAGCTTATTGGAGAGGTGCATCAAAGTTTTTTGATCTTGCTAGGGTAAGTATTATGATTGTTCAAATATTTGTTCAGGCAAGGTTGCTCTTACAAATGTATAAAAATTAACAAAGCTATTTTAACTCTTGATGTTCGTAACAGGCGAGGTTTAGATTTAGTCAGTCTATTGAATTTTATTGCACTTGCTAGAATTAGTTTAAAAGATTGTGTGTAGGAAATTGTATATTTCTGCAAATTATGGTGCTATTTTTTCTACAGTGTGTCATAAATGTTCTATATACAAACCTAGGATTCGTGCCCCTTACGAGATGGGCTCAAAGTGCAGATGATCCTTGTGGTAACAATTGGCAAGGTGTTTAACATGTGGGACCCAGCATCACTGAAATGCTTTCTTTATCCCAATATCGGGGGATGGATACCATATCACTGAATTATAGTTCATTTTTGTCCCGGAAAGATTTGTGATTGACACGGATTCTGTCCATGCTGCACCTAAATCTCGAAATCGATTTTTCTGGATGATCAGAACTCTTTCCAATTCAAATCTGGGAGGTTAGCTAGGCTATGCGTTGCAAAATTTTGCATCTTCAATAAGTGCAAGGACAATTTCCTAAAAATATTGCAAAGTAGAAAAAGAAATGAAGTTTTATAGAAAGGAATGTTCGAATCTATAATAGTTGCAAGGTTGACAATACTGTTGTCCTTATAATGCAGAGATCTTCGGGAGATGGTCATTCCATTTCAGCTTCAACCTCACTTGCAACGCCTGTAAGTTTTTTGGAAATAGTTAGATTTTTTTCAAAGCATTAAATATTGTTCCCTATAAAAATTGGGGATAGTGAGATATTTCTGCAAAACATCAAAGATTATTCACCATTGAAATTGGGGATATTTTTTTGTGTTCTTTTGTTTTTATTATGTGAAAACAAAGGTTTTGTATCAACAAAAAAATCTGGAGACATTGTTAAGTAAATGGATTAGATTGATGATTTAAGTAACACCAAAACAACAATTAGAAAGAAATAGTAAATTTTGAACAGTATATTTACTCATTACAGTTTCATGTGCATATTTGCATTATCTTTTACAAATTTCATGTTTTGTGGTTCACAATTATTCAAAGGCCCTGTCTAATTTGTCATTTATTAACTCTTATTTGTTTATGATGTACAAATAAGAAAAACAATTAATATGTACATATGCACAAAAACAAGTTGAAATGAGTTTTCCACAGTCCATAAAATTGTATGCAAGCTTTTGGATTCAACTATATATGTTTTTCAATCTAAAAACTTGCAATACGAACTTCAAACTTTAGATTACGCTGTTTAAACTCTACCCTACTTTCTTCCCATTTGGCAGAGACTGTAGCTGCAGCACAGCTCTTGTTTGGTCTAGAAACTAGCGTAACAAATTATACCATAGAAGAATGTTGGCTTGAAAAAAAAACTTAAAAAACTTGCTTAGTTGAAAGAATTAACCTTAACTCAATCCAACATCTAATAATACATGAGATACTAGAAAACAACATTATTAATATATGAATTGAAATATTAAGAATTGAAATAGATATCCCTGAACCTCCAAGAAAACAAGTGGGCATGAAAATATCTAAGGAATGGGGTGATTGAAACTTACCATCTTGAAATATTGAGTAACTCTGGGAGGATAGAAACAGTCTGCTCTCAACAAAAGCACAACCACCATAGAAATCCATATCACCAGTTTCATCACTGTCATATTCACTCAGGATCCAAATCTGTAAACCCACTTCGATATGCACGAGAACACAATTATATGGATACCAATCCTTGTAAAATCCGATAATTGCTTCAAAATGGACGTCCATTTACAACTTCTTCTTTTGTTTTTTCTGTAAATAATTGCAGCTTTGATAAGATAAAGCTTGCTTTGGCATTTATGCATTGAATGGAGGATAAAGATAGATAAAAAGTATAATAAAAGTTTATATAAGAATTGTTTAAAAATATAATAACAATTGATTTATAGTTTGGAAGTAGAATTTAATCATTGAAGAACACAATGTTAAGTAGGTTTTTTAATTTATTTTTTATATGGTCTTATATATATTTTTTATATATTTTCTTAGTTTATTTAGGTTGTTACAAATGGGTTGTTACAAGATAGATGGCATCTTTGATGAGTGTAATTTAACGATATTTTTGATAGTTGGAGTTATTTATCATATTAGTTGTATTTGCCTCCTTTCTTATCTATATGTACTCACTCACCTCGTTTTATCATGTAGTGTGAGTTTTTGATAACATATTCTTGTTTAAAGTATTTTTTTTGTTGCATAAGTATTTGTATGTTTTCTTATTCGTAAATTTTTTTTTGTTTTATTACATTAAAGATCATTTGTCAAATAGAGTTTGTATGATTATCCTTGCACTTTCTTGGAAGTTTTTAATTTTTGTAGAATCTAACATGGTATTAGAGTTTCTATGATTATCCTTGCACTTTCTTGAAAGTTTTTTAATTTTTGTAGAATCTAACATGGTATTAGAGTCATGTGGTCTATGGTAGTTTACTATGTTTTAGATTTTTAGAGATCTTAGTTTTTTGAATTTTAAGTTTGAGTAATTTTTTGACACATTGTCAAACCTTTTGGGTTTGCACCCTTGTGTCAAAGAGGCTCAAGAAATTTAGGCTAGGATTTTGTTAATAAAAAATGGATTCCAAGAATCTAATCTTCATATAGGTATTTATTTGTGTTTGATTATTTTTTCCAAATGTCATGATTTTTTAGGCATCTTGGTATGAATTTGACTGCATTGTTAAGCTTAGTGACAATGAAAACTTTAAGATCAACTATTAACTTGTTTATTTTAGATCAAGTTGTTCAAGGGGGTATAGAGTCTTCTTTCTATGCATGTTTTTTAGAGATTATACATGACTTGGTACTATGTTGGAGGTCTAAAGTGCTTTAAAATATTTCTATTTGTTCAAAACCTTTATTATTCTAATTCAATAAGAACTAATTAGTTCAGCCTAGCCCACTTGACCTTGTTCCAATATTTCTTGTCAATTTTGTGCACACCAATCACGTCTGACTTGGGCTATACACTTGGTTTTGACCCAAGTCAACTTGACATGATTATCTCTATTCTACTTTGACTTGATTGAATTCCTTACATATTATGTGACATCTATTCATTTCAACTCATCTGTCCAACCTAACCCACACAAACACTAGCACACTACTTGTCCTTCAAAATTCACTTTGTTTACTAGCACTACTGAATTTGACTCCATTTTCCGACAAACGTTCGTTGGTCGTTCGACAAACATTTGTCGGACAATCGACGAATTGACGAAATAATTTTTGTTGCCATTTTTTCGTCGAAATTCCGACGATGAATTAAACGTCGAAATAATGGCGCAGATTCGTCAGTCGTCGACATCATAAAATGACTCAGATGTTTGTCAGAATATCGACGACAACTTTGTGTATCCACCGACGAATTATAACCAAAATGCAATTGTAATGGCTCTTCCAAAGCGTCGAAACAACACCAGAAGTTCATCGCCATTTCGACGAAATCGGCAAAGAGTTATGACGAAGCCTTCATCGGACCTTTTCGGTGATTCGTCGGTGGCCTTTGTCGAAATTGCGACGAAACAATGCAATTTTTTTAAAAAAAATATTCGTTGAAATGTACCATCACGGAGACTCTTGGCGATGACCACCGAAGCCAACCCATCAGTGAGAGATCAATGATCGGCACATGATAGAAAACTCACTCCAATAGTCCATGTCTTGCTGATGACTTCCCTCGGCAAGACAAATCCAATGTCACACCGATCTGACCTCTTCAGGAGTTTTAAATAGACCTACACCATGTCATCGCGGAAACTCTTGGTGATGACCACCGAAGCCAACCCATCGGTGAGAGATCAATCATCGACATAGGATAGAAAACTCACTCCGATAGTCCATGTCTTGCCAATGACTTCCGTCGGAAAGACAGATCCAATGTCACACCGATCTGACCTCTTCAGGAGTTTTGAACACTGCTGGTTATCAACAAGACATTCTGAGGGTCTCGTCGATTAAACAAGTTTCTAAGAGCAAGTAAACAAATGGAACCTATTAATTTTCTTATTTTGGGGTTCTTTAAATCATAAAATAGATACCATCTTCTTGTGTATAATTTACTTATATTCAGATTTGAATTCGAGACCAATTGTCATTGCACATTCCATTTTACTTGCATAGAGTATTCTATAAGCAATATATTGATAATGCCAAATGATTTATGGTGTTGTACAACTCTACCTATCATCACAATTTTGCTGTTCCCCCCTAGAGAATCCTGCAAAGACAAGTTTACAATACCAAGTCAAATAATATGAAAAAGACTTACTTCCATACAAATTAAATGATTATTCTCATAATGGAGATTGTCTAATCACAACAACAATTCCATGAAAGGTTATCCATGCTTCATAAGAGATGACTGATCATACATATAGAATGCAAGATGCATAGAAAAAGCATTACTCTTGAGAACAACCAAGGGCTAACAAGGGAAGGAGTTAAGAAACGTCTGGATTGAAGAGAAAATGTGTAGGGAAAATGTTGAGTAGTGTTAAGAGAACAGAGCTTGTAGAACATATTCTTGACCTAATCAAGCTCTTGAACAACTTAAACAAAATTAAAATACTAACACATACATGAGACATGTAATGAACTTCCAATATCTGCTATCTTTTCATTAATGCAAAGGTAGGTAAAGGAGAAATAATTATAATTGTAACACTATTCATAGTCCAAGAAATTATGTTCATAATTTGTGTTCAATGGACCTCAGTTTTATCATTATACTACCCATCTAATACCATATTTTAATCCAAGGTTCAACTATCTCAGATCTAAAGAAGCACCTTCAATTAACCATTTAAAGTACTATAAAATAAGGTAAGACTTTTACTTGAGAAAGATTGGGTACACTTGTAGGATTAAAGTTCTCGTAATCATCAGGATTTATTGGCACACAGACACAACCTGCAACATATGAAGTAATGGATGACTACAAGTTAGTGAAATGGTCCTTAATATGTGACTAGTTTGCAAATTGATTGGTAGAAATAAGGTTACAAACAGATCTACATAAAAAATTATGAGGACAATCTATTGTAATCATCAAAATAGATGAAAAGTGCAAAGGAAAGAGTCGAGCTACATCTCTAGAGCCTAAAAAAAACACATGCAAGAAACATAAAATAAAGAACAAACCAAGTTTTGGATGAATACAAAATGGTGCCTTCAGCAAGTGATTCATATGCTTTCACACCTGATAGGACATTAAGAAGATTTTAGTCTTCCTCTGTGAAATTAACTACTTACAAAACCCAGAAACCAATATTATATACCTCCATGTCTAGTCGAGGGTAGGTATAAGAGAAAAAAATTTCCTCAATGCAATGCCAAAAATATCAATGTGTGTGTAGGTTTGTATAACTCAAAATATCATTTCACTACCTAAGGAAAAATACCAAAGTGATGTTTTAAATTTCAATCTTCACATAGGCTCCCTTATTGCTACACATGCATATACAAGCATTATTCGAGCTCTAAGCTATTCAAATATTAAGGATTTAATTAGCTATAAGATGGAAAGTTGTTGTTTAGACATAATCCATCATCTTTTACATATCTTTACTCACTCCTAGCGCTTAAGATAAATTTTTGTAAATGAGACAGAAATGTGAATCTTTTATGACAAAGAAAATTCTTAAAAGGAGGGAGGAGAGAGAAAAGGGTAGGGGGAAAGAGAATGCTTGAATGTATAGCAAAGTATAACATTTTGATCATTATAACAATGAAACGAATCTTAAGTTTGAAGCATTAATATCATTTAGAACATTTATGATAAAAAATGAATGTAAGTAGAGAAATTTTTGCATACTTGCAGATGGTACAAAATTTCATGGTTAAGTGGAAGCCTCCCATAAACAACAAGATCCAAATATCCGTGTATCTATCTCAATCGAGCCTCTAAACCCTTTAGAGCTGCCAATTTTTCCACTAATCTGTTATGCAAAAAAGTCAAATTTTAGAGTTATGTCACCACTAAAAATAGAAGAAACAAAGCTTTGAAACCAAATCCACACACAACACAATGTGGTATTCATAGAAAGCCATACAAACAAACTAAACTTAGAACATTGGAATGGAAGCAACTTCAAATTATGATGCAGAGCATGGATTCAAGGTATAAAGAATCATTTTTCTGCCACCATAGTGAAAAGTTAGCACTTTCTTTCATCTTTTCATATTGGTTTGATGTTTCAAATAATGCATTTCTTATATTGAAAAGTGCATTACCTTATTGAGTTTCTCTTTGTTTCGAGAATAGTTTAGTATTCTCTACTTAACAGGGCCAACCACGTGACGGTGGAAGCTCATTTGGCCTCTCCCACCCCCTCCCCCCCTCACATCACTCTCAATTCCCCATACCCAATCATATAACATTAATCATTCATTCATCCATTAATAACATATACAATTCATTCATTCATCCACTAATAACATATAACATTCATTCATTAACATATAACATTCATTAATTAACATATTCACATTCATTCATTAACATATAATATTCATTCTTTCAGTTTTTACATATTATCAAAAATATGGTTGTCATGATATGATTACAATAACTTTTTTTTTGTTTCTTTTTTAAAGCAAAAAAAAAATATGAGATGGAGTATCGTTTTCTAAATCATTTGTCCCCCCTTTAGTTGTTCTGCCCTCTGCTCGTGATCTTAATGTACACCTAGTCGTCTGCTCACGACGTGGACGCCGTTGCAAGGGGGGGTCTACTGCAATAACAAAGAAATGTTAAATTGATATGTTTTATTATTATTGTTACAATTATTTCATTAATTAAAAGAACATTAGAGTGGTTCTCTTTACCTGATGGGTCCAAATCATGTTCCTGAACTTATGTTATAGAATCATGCTCAACATGCTGAACACCCTGATCTAAATCCTGATCTGCAATTGAAACATGAAAGGTTACATTAATTAATACACCAATTGACATTAAATATGTTTAAAAGAACATTAGAGTGGTCCTCTTTAACTGATGGGGCCACACCATGTTCTTGATCTTCTCTAGCCTGATCATGCTCAACACGTTGATCATGCTCTACATGCTGTAAAGTTGAAACACGAAAGGTTATATTAATTAATACACCAATTGCAATTAAATATGTTTAAAAGAACTTTAGAGTGGTCCTCTTTACCTAATGGGGCCACATCATGTTCCTGAGTATTCTCTAGTCCGAGATCATTCTCAACATGTTGATCACGCATCACATGCTCTAAAGTACCGGATGCACACCATGACCTTCATCTACGTGTTGTGCTCCACCCTCACCAGTCGCATTCCAATGTCATGTGTAGTATTATCATTGCTTGGAATGTTTAAAACAAATAGGCATGTAATTAATTTATGGTGGAAATTAATATTGAATAGACACAACTATTCAATTTTAAATAAAATTTATTGAGTTTATTTACCTGCTGTCGGATGAAGATTGTGTTTGCCTAGTCAAGACTCTTAGGCATTCAACCATGACTCCATAGCTCATCGGAAGGAAATCTCCGTGTCCCCTTATGTGGGAACTCAGTTGAATTCAAAGTCTCTACATTTTGCATACAAGATCAATGAATTTTTCTTCTATGGTGATAAAACCAAAATTGTTTTCAATTTATTATTTGGATACAATATTTCATTTATTGATACTATAATTTGTGTGGCTAATTTCATATAACCAACGTGAGCCAAGTTTGTGATGCTCGATTTTCTAGAATTTGCCTTTTGTTTTGATGTCAGCAGTCATGAAAATTTTGGAAATGCTAGATTATGTAAAAAAGAAAGAGTAATCAAGATATAATTACATTGTTGATAGTATCACATACCTTCCTTGGCCCGATGGTGTCTTTCCTTTTTTTCAGCCTTCCTTTCCATCCCATTAATTGTGGTCCTTTCCACTCTCTCTAGAACTGAAGTGGGGGGACGCCACTTTTTGTATGGTTCTTCTCTAAATGTGACTCCATCTTGGTCCCTCACATACTTTAGATAGGTACCTTTCTAAGGACCTTTGGTTTGCTGAATGTTTTATCACCTAACAATACAGCCTAAAATGGTTAATGAGCTCATCTTTTTAATATTGATTTTGGGCATTCCATCGTGTAAGTATGGTGGGACCGAAGAGCTCCAATGTAATATCACTTAGATGTTTCTAAAAAATATCATTTCCTGCAAACTGATCATGGGATCAATAGTCTAAACAGAGTGATCAATAAGTAAATTTCTAATTGGATTATATATAATAATAATTAAAATGATTTTAAAGTACCTCGACCTTCTCTTATCTTTATGGGAACGAACTTGGTCACTACAAATGACTGAAATACTGCCCCTGCATTCAGTAATACGAAGATCCAGAGTCGTTATAAATATCACCAAGCATTTCAGTGGCCTTTTGCATCCCTGTGTACATGTCCTCACATTACGTTTTGGCATGTGTTCACCAAAGGCATTAACTGATACCGTGATGGTATGTAAGGTTGACATTTTAGACGATAATATAGGCACGATGATGGGGTCGATGAGGATGTACAAAAGGTGAAGATCGATGTAACACTGTACCAACACTTACTCCTTAAGATTTGCAAGACTCTCGATCATGGCCGAGCACTGCGAGGATCTAAAAACTCAGAAAACAACACATATTTTAGTTCATGACATAAAAGAGTACAAAATATAAAACCATGAATGAACTTATGTTATAATTAAAGACCTCATGATAGCTTACTTGCAAGTTTTGTGATCTCTTAGTCAATGTTTTAACCCTCTCTCTTATCTCATATGTTTAAGGCATTATGAATAACAACTTAAGGATTTCTTCATTGCAATTTTTTTGGGTCTTCCTTATCATATCGAGAGGGTTTGTTGAATAAGCGATGTCATTATCACATAATATTGACTGCATCTCCCTATGGATGCTCTTGTCTACTGCTAGGCCTTTCCCTGATTAGTCGACTGCAACAAGAATATTAAAAACATTATCGAAATTAACTCAATAAACTTATAAAAATATATAATAATAAAACATTTTGCTCGAATCTAATTTTTATAATTACAATGAGGTAAACCTGTCGGGTAGAAGCACCTAAAGATACATCGCGATCTGTGCTCTGGTTCAGAGCCTTCTCCGTACGATCAATGTCTCACTGTGACAAAAATTAAATATAAAAAATATTACCGAAATGAAAGCAATAGACTTACAAAAGAAAAGAAAAGAATAAAATGGTATATTGGAGTCATTAATTGGAGGTTGGGTAAAATGGTACATAGTACGTACCACCCCCATAGTAACTATGTTTGTAACTAAGCAATTCAAATTGTAATCTATTAGCAACTCTTCCCTTATAGTTATTGATTTTATCACACATACGAATACACGGTTTGCCTCGCGCGCCTCGAATATGCAATTGGGTTGCTTATTTGTTGACCCAGGTCGTGTACTATTTATAAACACTACAATATTCTTTGATGCTTTTGGCCTTCCGTCAATGTACATAGCCACTCCTTTATTTTGATCCTTATCTTTTAGCTGTATATAATTTGCTGACAGTGCATACCTACGCATACTTCGTGTATATCAAACTAGTTGCATCCAATCTTTGTAACTGTAACAGGGTCCAACATACTCCATCAATTCAATAACTTTTTTGTAACAAACCTGTATGCCGTCTATGCAAAATAGACCCAAACCATGTAATGACGATGGTGCTATGCGATATATCCTCCCGTTAACACAAAAATCAGTGTTTATTGGAGGAAGTTCCTTGGGTACCCATTGTTTCCATAGATGTTTGTACCTCAAGGGCACCTCGATGTCGCCTATGCTCTCATCATCATAAGAACATGACCCCCCTTCAACAAGAAAAATCATGCCACACAATTTTCTAATCTTTTGACTCTAATTGATCTCCCTCTTTTAGACATACTACATGTCTCGCTTTCCTCTTCTCTTCCTAAATTTCCCTTGCTCGAGGAAGACAGATCTGACAAATACCTATTTGGTGGTACCTACACTCATAAGGATGTTGATGAAGTTCTTTCATGGTGATGTGATCCCAAGGTGACATTATGATTAATCTATCATTTCATCGCTAGAATTTCACAGGTTATAAGGTAATCAAGTCTTGATAGATTGCAAGATATTGTTACTATTGTCCAAATGTGTCCATCACAAATCAAATCTACTTAACGTTTTAACTCCCAAACTTTGCAACAAGTGTTAAATGTGACTATGGTCCACCAGTTACACAACCAAGGCCTCAAATGTATTCTCTAATTGTAATCAAAGGACTTTTTCTCTTCATTCAAGTAAATAAACTTGAAGGGAAACACCACCAAGTGGTTTATTGAACACCTACATGACTAAAAATAGCATCAAATTTACATTTAATTTCCATATGTCTAAGTGGTTAATGGGGAGGGAGTGTGTACTAGGCCCCGTTAGGTCATCATAAGTTTATGCTTCGGGCAATACATTTTTAAGTCATCTTAAATCTTCCTATGTCTAATTGCTAGAGACTTTTTGCATGTTTTAAGGTAGGATGATGAAAGAGCCTAAAGAGCCTTTCTCCATGGTATCCGTGTACACATAGTAGCCGTCTTCTTATATAGTTGGACATGATTTAAAGAACTTAGCTAGGAATTATTCATTTAACCTAAGGTTTTCATAATGCCATCATTGGAAAGTATGATCAAATTCTTCTATTGTGAAGAATTGGTCTATGTGCCTCTAGTAATCACTATAAATGTTTGTAAGGATAAAATGACTAATTGCATCAGGTAGGAGAGAATCAACTTTGAGTTCTTCAAAGATTATATTCCTCTATTCATAATTTTTAAGGGTTGTATGTGGAGGAGGTTATCACTACCAAGAAGGGAGGAGACCTTTCCTTGTGATGGAACTTCAATTTTTTTCTCTTTGTGTTCCATTTTTATCTTGTCTTATGTCTCTGGTCATCTATGGTGTTTGGGAAAATCCTAAGGTTGGGTTTTTACCTTCGTCTTCATGTAAAACCCTAGTGTTTATCTTACGCCTTGGGTGGGATCTTTTGGGCCATTAATTTTTGGGGAGGGTTTTAAAACAACTTAAGCCCCATCGCTTCATCTAGGCTGGGTCCCTTTTGATTTATCATTTTATTTCCTTCACTTGACTTTATTATTTCTTAAGTCTTGGATGGTCCCGTGCTCCCTCGTTTAAAAAACAAATTATGTCATTGTTTATCATCGGCCTAGTGATGTCCCCTCTTTCTTTTAATAAATATTTTATATTTTGCAGAGGGACAAGTTTGTATGACCATAGATCAATTATCATTTGATCTCAGCCATTCCCGACCATCTCATGATGACCCCACCACATTGTTTTGGTTGTTCACAATATCACGGGCGAGCCCCACGTGTCTCATTTAATGAAGCCGAAGAGATGATAGAAATACTTTGATACATTTATCTGGTTTTAATACATTATGTAGCGAGTTACTAAAGCATTTATGAGATGCACGTGTTTAAATCAACAAAGATGTTATAATCTCAGTAGGAAAGGTGCTTGATGGATAATGAAAAAGCCAGCGACTGTGTTAAACGAATAGGATTACCGATGGTTGAGATCCATGGTTGCCCGTCATAGCGTGATCAGAAGTTGCGAGGTCTTTATCGATTGTGATATTGCGGGTGAGTGCCACGTGGATTTCCTTGGAAATGCATAGTATGGTGGACCCTTATTGCCATGATGGAGATTGTGTCAGTTTGTTTTGAAGGCCATCGTTCGATCATCTGACCAAAGTGAAGGATCGATGGCTAGTATTTGAATCTACATCAAATGCGATTGGAGTCGTTCATACAACACGCGAGTAAGCTTTAATGGCGGGTGAGACATCTTCTGGCATGATTTGATCGAAATAAAGTGACTATTCTCCTACTTTTAGTGTGTCACAAAGCATTCAAACGTCTTTACGGAGCAGTCTCAAGGCCAAGGATGAATTTACGAGTTGTTACAACAAAGATTTTGGTTTATGCAAACACAAAGCCATGAGTTGATTTCTATATCTCCTAGTTAATTTGAGTTTGAATTTGGGGGCAATTTGGTATGTGCTTGTCAGAGGGCTTGTTGATAATTGTTTTAGGGCTATAGGTTAATTGAATTGTGGGAAATTGCAAGGTTCTATTCTGTAATTTCATATTTATGTTTAGCCCTAGTTTGTTTGAAGTTTGAAATAGCAAAGAAGCCCTTGTTTACCCAAGATGGCACCATCAAAGCAACATTTTGGCCAGATTGATTATTTAAATAGAAACCTATATGATGATTTTCTGGATCAATTGCCCTTGTCAATGAATGATAGGAAGAAGGGGTTGGTATTGATGCGAGGAAAAACCCTAGGGGAGGGATTGGTATATAAGTGTTCCAACATAGTCGATGCTAGGGTTCCTCTTACAAGTTTAGAGATATTTAGATTGTGGTTTGGACAGAGGAATTTTCCCCACCCCTTTTCGAATGGTTGGATGTATGATATGGGGAAGCTGGTGGTACCGAATGTGTTCCCTGATATAGATTTGCTTAGGGTAGTGGCTGCACGATATGACCTTGTCACACGGGTGATTAGAGATAATGATGGAAAGGCTCTATTAAGCATTAATAGAGAGGAATTCCAACAGGTTTTTGATCTGAGTGAGCCTAGTATGTTCTTGGTTCCTATTGATCTTGAAGAGATGAAACGAGAATATGGGAATTTGAAATCACTTTTCAGAGTTAAGTTGCTCCCACCTCATTTGGCTAGGGTAGGAGGCTCAAGATCCCATATTAGCCCTAATGGCCAAGAACCTTTCAAACTGAACTACTTTACAAATCATTTCTTGGCCACCTTTTAATCATTGTGCCAGATTTTGGGTTTTAACCCCAACAGAGTGATGCCTATTGCTTACATGTTCATGGGGGTGCAAATACAACACCCTAATTTCTCAGTGATTTACGATTTCACTTCCTTTTTGGCCGAAAAGATACATGAAGGACTGTTGAAGTTGCAAAAAAATGATGTAGGAACTCCATTCTTCTGGTACTCCATGTTAATGTATATGTTCTTATATAAAAATGTTGAATTCTTCTATGAGAAGATGGAGTTAAGGCAGTTGGTTAATGGAGAAAGATTTCCAATGTAGGTGTGGACTATAGATTTATCATGTAATAGGGAGAATTCCAGTTATTTTCACTTTGAAAATTGTTTTGCTTCCAAATTGAGAGCCAGGATGATGGTAAATGTACCCAGGATTCCTAAGGAGCTACATGATTTCCTCAGACCAAAGGGGAGGAAGCCAAAGTTGAAGGTTTGCCACAACTGGGGTGACAATATTCCATACCCAGTCAACACTGTCTTGAGGGTGTATGGTTTTCAAGGGACCCCTCATATATTTCCATACAATGTGCCACTAAGAGTGGGATTTGCATAGGTTATGTGGCAGATTGGTCGTATCCATGAAGACAACCTTACTGGGAAAGGTAAAGGAGCTTTTTTCCCAGACTATACTGTGGTGTCATATTTTGTTTTTTCAAAAGGAGGTTGGGTTCACTTTGGAAATTTTTTTGAAGACTACCATTTGAGGTGTGGTCCCAAGCGGCAACATGATCCTGAGGGCTTCTTTGCTATTTTCAGACAAAGGATAAAAGGTGGTAAGTTTGTGCATGAGTTCAACTTCCCTGAGGACTTGATTAGAAATGAGTTTGACCTAAGTAGGTAGGAGTCGAACAAGGAGAAATGGATAGCTTATGACAAGCTATTTGCCATTGTGCACAAAATGGGTCCAAAGTATGATCCATTGATTGAGTTCAGTCCACATCATAAGAAAATTGACTTTTTGATGGACAACTTCAAAGAAATCATGGGTACCTTGATGGCCAAGAAGGTAAACCTGGAATCAAATTTGGGCATACAGAAGCAAGATACCAAGCCAATTGAAATGAGGCCAGCCTACCAACCTACAGGGAAAAGGCCTATTTACAGGAGGAAAAGAAATGATAGCAATGACGAGGAAGAAGAGGATAGAAAAGGAAAACATATAATGAAATTTCCTACACAACCAGGTCTAAAGCTCAAAATGCCTGGGGCAATTAAGATTATTGATTTGGAATCATCACCTAAGAGTAGTCCCTCACCACCACCATTAGAGCCAAGCCCTAAGAGGAAAAATATTGAACAATCACAAGAATATTTGGTGAGTGAAATTGTTGTCACTGACCAGGACATGTAGATGGGTATGCCTTCCCCTCCCAGGCCAGCTGAATTGACTCTCTCTGATCTAGATATAAAAGGAAAATGTGTGCAAGATGCAAGAATGGAAGCATGTAAGGAATTTCTTGATGATAATGCGTTTGTAAAAACTTTGGTCTTCTTGCAGCTAGTAAGGAGAATGAAATTGGAAGAATATCAGGATAAATGCAAGAGGAGAAGAGAATTGAGACCTAGCAAGTCAGACCAGGAGAATGATGATGAAGTGAGAGCTGAATTAATGGAAGAATTCAAGAGCATCACTCCTAAGGAGGGGAGAAAATTGGTAAATCAAGCTGGTGTCTTGATTTTTCTTGAGTGGGACATTGCAGATGTTGTAGCTTTTAATGCTATTCTGAAGTCCAAATATCCCTTGCAAGATTCTGAAGAAGAGGTCAAGGAAGCATTGCAAGATTTTTCCTTTAGTGAAGGGACATGAGACCTTGGAAATTTGGGCTTTGGCCCCTTAAGGGAGAAAGCCAAATGTTACTGATATTAACCCAAATTTAAGAGGAGGGTTGATAATAAAGATAGATTCAAAGACCTCAACCATAGAGGCCACTAATTTGACTATAAATGTGGCCAAATTAGCCCAAAAGACTGCTAAAAGAGAGGAGGCTGAAAAGAAAAGCCTAATGGAGAAGTACAATTTCATAATTGGGGAATATAGCAAGATGCAACAAAGGAATGTTGAGCTGCAGAATGAGGTGGACAGATTAAAGTACAAGCAGATTGGGGAGACATCAAGTGCTCTAGGGATTAGAACATCTCCTTCCACATCAGGGTCAGTACCTCCTGCATCTCCCATTGTTTCTACGCCGGGGTCCCCCATCCAAAATCATTCCCTCAACCCTACTTTGGAGCTAATTGATGAAGAAATAGAATGCTCTGTTGATCCTACAAAGAAGTAGCTTATGCACAAAATTGCAGAGTTACAGACATCCTTGAAGGTAAGTGAGGAGGGAATATTTTTAAAGAAAAGGGAGGTTGTTAATACTGTATTGAGGCATTTGAATGAGAAAGTTGATGAAAAATTGTCATCTATGTATTCTTTATATTCTTTATTATTAGATGCTATAAAGAATATTGATAGGGATTAAGAGGTAGTAGTACCATTAATTGAAAATTGGATCCCTAGGGCCAATCATTTAGACATAATGTATAAAGCCTGAAGGTTTGATATAAATAATAGGCCCAAGTCATTAAAGCCTAATCAGGTGTTAGTTAAGTCATTGAAAGGTTTTCAGACCTTACCAAATGACTTGAGTAGGAAGATCAAAGAGTTGGTGAAGAACTTTGATGATTGGAGCAACACATTGTTACCTAACATAATTGATGAGTAGGGAAATATCAGGTCACTCCAACAGTGGCAAGATCAGGAAAATGAGGTCATTAATAATCAAATTAGATTAATTTGTGATGACTCAAATTATGATTTGTTGGTGAGTTGTATGGACAAAATCATTAGCACTTGCTCATTCTTGGAGTCTTTTGAAAGAGAAGTGAATCAGGTGGAAATTAAGTACAAACCTTATAGTGTCAAGGTGAATGAGGTGATCAATTTTTATTGGCCAACTGATGAAGAGTACCAGAAATGGGTAAATGTATATTTAACTAAGGAAGAGTGAAAAGGAGTAGGCTGCTAACGGTTGACAAATCAGCTGTTGCAGTTACAACAGATTCCAATTTTGTTTTTTGGTGATAGTCTAGGTGCGAAATTCTTGAATTTTTTTGTTGTTGCATCAACCATTCTTAGCGGGCACGATGAACAAGAAGATTCTCTGGGGGGATTGCTATTGTAACAAATTTTTGGAATATCACAAGGCAGTCCAATTGGCTGGTGACACGTGTGCTTTTTGGCCCGATGCTTGTTTGCTCCTTCTTTTTCTATAAGCAGGATTTCAAGGCCAGAAGTATGGGTTAGCAAATTAGATATTTTTGGTCGATTCTAGATGAAGTTGCAGAGCAAATTGTAAAGTCTGATGGTTTTAGGGAAAATGCAATTTAGGTTTTGAGTCATTATATAGTAGGTTTTGAATTCATGGGGATTTGATGTTTTATGACAGTACTGACATTTGAATTGATATGATTAATTTGAACTCATATCTCTCCATTGTACAAGCATATCTGAATTTTGAATAAAATGATCAAGGGTTGTTTCGTTCATCTCACTGTTGTGGTGTGTATGATTCTTATTTTATCTTTAATTCAAGGAATTAATTAAAGTGCTTGAATGGGATTGTAGGTGGATATGTTTTGTATAAGGATTTGATAAGTAGTATTGGGTTAGAATACATATTGATGAGATTGTAAAGCAATGTTATCAAGGATCTTATATGTTATGTGTTAAATCTGTCATAAACCCTTAGATGCTTATAAATTTGACTCCTCTAATGGATATATGGCACTGATCTAAGTTGTACTTATTCGTATGGTTCATTATTTTTTTTCCTTTACCTAGAGCTTGCTACACATTGCAAATCAATGACTATCTTATATTGTGAAATGTTGTTGTAGTTATCTCATGCTCCAAATAGTTGATATTATTGATAAACAACCAATTCTATTTGATATTTTCCTATTATGTTGAGCTATTAAATGAGATTATCTGTTGTTTATGATGATGGTGCAAAGGTTGTAAATGAATTAAGGGATCACCCTCCTGGGTCTTGCAGAGCCCAAAGTGTAGGAGGTCTTTAAAATCCTCATCAGTTGGTCTAGGTCCTTCAAGCTACCCTTTATTGGAATTGGCAATTCCATAGGTAGATTAGAAGATCAACCTACTTATTGTAAAAACAACCAACACCTTGCATATGTTTGTGGTGGAGGTATTAAAGAAGAATTATATGCCTCTATTTCCATTCATTATATCTACTTTAGCCTAGCATATACTTGGGCTAAGTCTACAATTGCTTCAGATTCATGCGATGAAGGCTATGTGTGATGAAATCCTAGACCTCAACCAAGATGTGGGTAGATTATGGGAGTTTTTCCAAGACCTGAGGCTGGTCGATAAAAATGTGAAAGACTAAGCTATTTTATTTTTTTGTCTTATTTGATACCATTCTATGAGAATGGGGGTGCCAATGTACGAGAAGATCTTTGGAAACTAGGCATGAAAATTACAGTTAAAGAGAATGGGGATGCCAAAATTACAGTACTCATTGCCCCTTGGTCGTCGATTTTCCATGAGTGCCCTCAACCTCATCCTCGGCGCTGGTATTGACCTTGTTTTCACTCCTCCAAACTCTTCCTCAACGCTGATATTGACCTTGTTTTTTTCTCCTCCAAACTCTTCGTCGGCGCTGGTATTGACCTTGTTTTAACTCCAAACTCTTCCTCGGTGCTGGCATTGACCTTGTTTTCACTACTCCAAACTCTTCCTCAACTCTGGTATTGACCTTTCACTTCTCCAATTTGATGAGCTACAACTTGGTTTCGTTAGGTTTTACAGTATGTTAATTAAATTGAAAATTTTGGCGCCATTTAGCTAGGTTTTGATATTCTACAATATAGTTAAGTATATATTAGCTATATTTTACATAATAAATCATATAATTATTCAAATTATTATAATTATATATTATATTCTTTAACAAAATTATTAAATATATATAAAATTATTATAATTAATAATTAATAATAAGTATATTTTTATATAATACAAAATATAATTAATATAATATATATTTAATATAATAGTAATATATATTAATATGAGAGAGAGAAACTAAATTTTGATTGGTTGCTTCATGTCAACAATCCAAGGATGGCATGTGTCCTTGGGGAGTTATGCTCAAGGTAGCATGCCATTTGACTAAAGATATGATAATTCTCCTTTAAGACCTCTTCAATGTACCCATTGCACACTTAATGAGACAAAGATAAATATAGGGAAGAAAATATAGAGAGAGAGGGAGATAATGACAAACATACAAATAGAAAGGAAGAAAAAGAGATAGAGAGAGGTAGAGAGATAAAGAGATAAGGATGAATAGATAGAGATATAGGGAGGGTGATTGATATATCTCTCCCTGTCGCTCTCTATATGTCTATATCTCCCACTATCTATGTCACTTCCTCTTCCCCCCTCTATCTATTGAGTTATCTCTCCCTCTCCCCCCTTTCTCTCTCATTCACTCCATCTCTCCTAATCTATATCTCTCTCTATTTCTCTTTTTATCTCCCTCTCACTCCTCTCTCTATATCTTTCTATCTATATCCATTTCTTTCCCTCCCACTCTCTATCTCCCCCTCTCTATCTCTCACCATCTCTCCCTCTCTATCCCCCTCTATCCACTCCACCCTCATTCCACCTCTCTTCCTTTCTCTTCCCATATATATCTCCATCTCTCTTTCTCTTCCCATACATTCTATCTCTCTTCTCTCCCCATCTCTCTTTCTCTTCCCATATATTAACTAATAAGCCATGCTAGCATACAATAGTATATGTTGGTAAAACTATAATAGTGTTTTATTAAACTATAAGTAACACTTATCTTTCTAATGTCAAGCCTTCTTATAAAATAGTGTTTTATTAAACTATAAGTAGATTATTGTCACCACTCTTCATTCAAATATGAAAATGCCAAATGTAGCAATTGTTTTGTTGTTTTGTCAAGTTTCATTAACCAAGCTATTTTACCTGGGTTGAATAAAGTTGTGTTATGACCCTTCGTCTCTTTAAAATAATTAGACAATATTAGCGAGATCAGGAAGGGGAGAAAACTAAAATCCTTCAAAATAGGTAGTTGTGGGTTTGTTAGTTTTCTTTGTATACTATATACTTAGTTACTCTAGGATAAATAAGTAACTTTAGATCATTTTCTTAGTTGTGTATCCTAACTAATATAGAGTAAGCTTTTTCATTTTAATTGACTACTACATAATAGTTTATGTGTTGAAAGAATTGTTTCCATTCTTTGTAGTTTTACATTGGAATACAAATCATATTTAATTTCATGCCAATATACTTCTTTCATA
>VDFB02336341.1:0-24118 GCA_007258455.2 Sequoia sempervirens
TCTATGTGCCTATATGTGTTTATGATGTTTATATGATGATTATCATGATGATTATGATGGATGCATTTTATTTTTTCTTTATGATGCTTGATGTGATATGATATGCTATGGATGCAAATGATGATGCAAATGATGTGTTATGATTCTATGATGCTTTGCAAATAATTTCTATATGATGTATGTGATGGATCTTATTATTCCAATGAAATGTTATGTATTTGATGTTTATGTACTTTTTCTCATGCAAATAAATGATGTAATGAATGAATCAATGTATAATCATATGATGGTGCCTAGTTCTATGTGTTTATGAGGTTTATATGATGATGATCATGATGATTATGCAATGATGCCTATGTGATGATTTAAAGTGATGTATGCAATGATGATATGATAATTCATGGATGATGATTTGATATGCTTGATGGATGATGGATTTGATTATGCAAATGATGTATGATGTTTATATCTAGTTAGTTCTTTATCAGTCTTGGATTTGAGTAATAACAAATTCATCTTCACTACTAGTTTTAGATGTTCACAACAAAGGCATTATATCCTTTATTATCCATTCATGTTCTTTAGTAACTTTTTCTTCTTGGAAATCTTACTCTAATGGATATGTCTTAATTGAATCCAAGATCTATTTTATTAAAGGAATAAATGATTTCAGTGATGCATCAAGTTCAATTATGCCCCTATTAAAATAGAGATGTTTTTGTTCTTACTCCACTGGATATGTCTTTCAATCTTCTTAATGGACCATTTTCTTAATCCATTAATAATGAATGAGATGATTTTGATTATGCAAGTGAGATGGAATGCACTTCTTTTTGTGTTTTCTAATGCAAATATTGATGTAATGCATGGATGGATGAATTATGTGTTATTGTACATGTGATATGGTAATGATTTCTAATGTATACAAATGATGATGGAACTAATGTGATAATGTGTGAGAATGATTTCTAATTGATGCAAATGATAATGCAACTGATGTGCAATTATATGAAAATGATGTGTTTTTTGTTTAATGCCAAGTGGACTCAATCTGGATTAGTGTCAGAGATAACATCATTGTAAAATTGTTGCAGCTTTGGAAACCCTATAGATACAGATGCAAACCATCATGGATGCAACCTAACTATGTAGTCCTAACATGCAAACATTGTCATTGTAAAAACTGATTTGTCATGCTTTTTATCATCATTGAGTCTTTAAAATCTTGGAAGTGATTCCATGATATTTGATAGTGCAAATTAACACAAGCATCTAAGTATAATTAAACCAAGATGACCTATGTATTGCTTGCGTAAACAGACAAGAGTTAACAGTTTTCCTATACAAATTCTGAATTTCATTAGTGATACTTTGTATAGCACTTCCCACAGCAATTTGCACAGTAATAATGATCAACTCATAGAAAACAGACAAAGAAAAATCATACTCCTTCCTAGCTCCTCTAGTTCAATACATCATCAAGATGCTCCAGAGATATGATAGCAAAAATCAAAGTATAACATTTGAACATTCAAGTGTGATGTGATAAACCCATGATTCAGAAGAATATCATCCATTTGAAGTTTTCTTTTGATTTTATTGATTTGGTTGTTTGATTTGGATGGTTGATGTGTTCATGTTTGTGTGATTTGATATTTCAACGTTGGGTTACACTATGATCATTTTGGGTTTGTGTTCTTACTCACTATTTGTCGAGTTGGTTTCAGCTCAAAGTATTACTAATGAGTTCAAATTTTAGCCTAGTCAGGGTGAGACCTGCTTATAATGCTGGGATATGTAGATGGTTCTTCGAGGATAGGTAGATGGATGGAAAAAGCAGATGGTGAAAATGAACGGTCGACATGTTCAAATAGATGGAAAAGCTAACCTATCACAAATAGCGCTTGTTGCTAGGTTTTCACTACTTATTTTTATTGCACTTTTTAGATTTTATGATTTTTTGGTTTTCACCTTTTTTTCTTCTTTTTATTGTTTTCATTTTTGATTTTTTATCTTTTATTTTTGTATTTTCTCAGGATATTTAAGATGGAATAATATGATATGAGCGGTTGAAGGAATAAGATACCCCACAAAAGAGGTAATGCAACCATGGATAAATAATAGATCAAAATGAAAGATTCACCACAAAACATGTCACACCAACAACATATCTCTTATCAAAAGATGATAATGGTTGATTGATTAAGATGCTAGGAATGATTAATTCCATAAGGCATGATGATGATAAGTACTTAGGATCATTGATTTCCTCTAAGTACAATAAGATTGATGATTGTTGATGATTGATTGACAAAAGATATGATGATTGGATAAGTGTTTTATAGCTAGGATCAAATATGATTTACATGATAAGATTCAAGGTTGCAAAGGAACATGATGACATGGATTTTGATAAGCAAGGAGATATGGAATGGAAGAAAGCAAGGATAAAGATAATGAATGGGATGGTCAAGATCAACTAGATAGGATACAAACACAAGGCCCAAGTATTTTTCCCATATTTCTCATCAAGACCAAGGACGAGAAGAAAGGATGTATCTAGTAATAATGATGGAATGTGGATAAGATGACAGATATGGTACAGAAGATATGGATAAAGTGTATACAATAGGATATATGATGTTCAAGGAGATCCTTAACCTTGTCGAGATCAAAGGTGGAAATGTAAGGAATGATAAGATGGACAAAACTTGCCCCCCCAAGTGTAGAGTGCGAGAGGAATATAGAAAATAGGATATGGATGATAGGGAGGTGGAGGAAGGACTTAACCATCAAGTTTCACGATAAAATATCCTTTTAGTAAACCATGGTAAATGGGAATTAGACTCATAAATTTTGGCCTATTAAACGTATGATGGAAGAACTAAGGACTTATCCAAAGGTTTGGATTAAAGGAGAATAATGGGGGATGAATGTTGGATAATGGATAGGAGGTGGGAAGACTTGTCGATGGATAGATGGGAAGGATTGCAAGGTCAACATTAGCACACACCTTGAAGGATGGTGGAGTGATGGAGGAAAAATGGATTTGGAAGGAGATAGGTTTTTAGATGACAAATTGGAGGAAGCTTTTGGATTAGAAAATTTGGATGCCAATTTAGATTTTAGTGCTTCTATGAGTCTTTTTGGAATCCACATGACTTTTGACTTTGATTTTTGCTTTGTGGGCCTTTGTGGCCTTTGAGATTTTTCTTTTTGATTTATGGGCCTTTGTGGCCTTGGAAATTTTTCTTTTTTCTTTGATGGGCCTTTGTGGCTTTTTGAAATTTTATTTTTGCATGTCTCTTCAAGGAGACATGTTGATCCTTTGATACATGTGGATTTTTATATAGAAGATTTTGACATTTGGCACCCAAATTGTTTCGAAGATCAATAGGAGATGTGGATTGACATGAATGGTATGGAGGTATTATGGATGAGTGAGTGTAGGTAGAATTTTGAAAGGGCATCAAGGATGTGTGCCTTTGTTGTTCTTGAGGAATAGGATATGGACCTAGGATAGAGGGAGGGTTTGATGGACTAGGATGAGGACCTAGGATAGATGGAAGGTTTGGTGGATTAGGATGAGCACCTAAGATAGATGGTAGGTTTGGGAATAGGACACTTAGGTATATAACCAAGGCCATGATAATATGGATTTTGTTGGACAGAAAGGGGTTCCAGGATACCTTGTTCATGAAGGCCTAATCCTTTTCCTTTGTAGTTCATACTTTGACACATTTGTTTACCAATGAGATATGTGTTGTTTGTGAAACAAGATGCAAGTCCATTTTTGGAGGATATGATATGGATGAAAGGATAGGTGTTGGAAGTAAACCGGAGCTGATGAAGGTGGAGGATCCCAATTTATAGTTGTAGAGTTCATGGATGGCTAGTATAGGTGTGATAGGATCTTTACATGGGGGTGATGGAGTACTTTGATCTTGACTTGGAAAAGGATCATGAATTGTAAGAGATGGAGTAGCTTGCTCTTTATTAGGTGTGGAATCATCATGTAGTGGTGTGAAAGGAATATCTTGATCTTGAGAAGGATGAACATCCTCATGAAATGAAGGGATATCCTCGTATGGAAGCATATCTTGATCTTGATGAGGAATGGAATCATGAGATTTTGTAGAAAGCATATCTTGATCATCGGGTGATAGGACATAATTAGATAGGATGAACTAATTATCATGCTCTTGGGATGCAATAGAATCATGAGATGGTATGAATTCATTAGATAGGGTGGAAGAAGAACTCAGAAGGATACTTTTCTCTTGAGATGGAAATGAGTCATCGTGGATGAAAAGTGAAAGGAGGGGATCATCATAGAATTCTTGAGAGATTCTGTCTTGGTCAAATATTGGAAGAACTTGTGGAAATTTGGTATCATTGGATGAAGTGGAAAGAATGTTTTGATCTTGAGGTGTAGAGGAGTCTATGACAACATGGTTTGGACTAAGATATTGACATGAATCGTTGGATGTAGAAGATATGAAAGAAGTAGGTGGTTGGATGGAATCGTTAACTTGGGTGAAGGAATCATGAGGTATATTTTGGCTTATGGGAGGTGAAGAGAGATGCAAGACGTGGCAAGATTGTTCAATATCATTTGTGTTTGATGACTAAGATTTGGGCTTCTCATTTAACTTTTTCAATAATTTAAAGAAATTGAACTTGGATGATGTAGTTGTTGGTGAAGAAGGTGTCATGTCCAGATTTCTATCAAAGGAATAAGAACAAATGTTTGGCAACAAATATATCTCTATGGTTTCTCTTTGTATGTCTTGGAGTTTTTGTTGAAGGTTTTGTATCTGTTGAGTTAAAGCATTCAATTGAACCTCATCTATTTCATCCATGGTGTTTTGAGTTTTAATTTCTTGTTCTTTGAGTTTATGGTTTTTGGGATCTTGTTAAAATGGGCATACAAGTGTTATAGTTGGACTAAACTTTGACCTTTTTTTTGAAGAGTGCCAAGGATTAAAACTAAGTCAAATAGAATGACAAATTCTAATGAGACTAAGTTTGTTTTGACTATATAGCTTCATTTTGTGATGAAAGGATGACAAGTCCTGATGATGAAACTAGGCTTAATAATCAAAAGTGTGATAAGGTTGATGATTTTGACACTTTGAGATGTTAGATCTTGGTTTAGGTTGGAGAATTCCACTTGTAGGGGTCAATTTTAACAAGTTTAGACTCTGTTGTACCTAAGGAATGACTCTAGAATGAAAAGAATTTTGAATTTTGGTACAAACTAAGAAACGGAGGATAGATTTAACTCTTGGGTTTTGCATTTAATGGATGCACTAAAACAGAGCCTAGATGCACTAAAATATTTGACATATGCACTAAAACAGATGATGGATGTACCATAAAATTGAACAAATGTGCTATAAGATTGCCTGGTTGTGCTAGAAAAAAGGGTCAATGCGCTAAAATATGCAGTGTATGCACTATAACAGAGGGTAAATATGTTGGAATAATATTCAGATGCACTATAAGATTGACTGCATGTGCTGGAATAGAGAATGGAAGATTGTACATATGCGCTAAAAAATACAATGGATGCACTGAACTAGGAAAATGATGCAGTTTCTTGCAAGTTTGTGTTTGATTTTCTGATTTTCCAAGTTGTTCCAAAAGATGTTTTTTCTGAATCAAGGTTTTCACTTCCAATGTATGATGTTTTGTTTAAAAAAAAATTAAACACATTGGTAAAGACACATCAAGCATGTACAACTTAAGGCTGTGTAGGACTATATTTGTTGAATTCCCACTTGGATTTTACTCTAGTTACGCTTAATTATAGTAGATGATTAGATGCTTGACCCCACTGGCTCCCCTCCATGACACTCACTTCTATAGGGCAGCCAAGCATCAATACCCATTAATCTCCCATGGCATATTTTTCATCTCTACTAAAAGCTGCAAGAATGTGGGACAACTTTAGAATGACTGTTCTTGCACCAACAAATAGATTAAGGATTTTGGCCTTGCTACAAAAAAGGGTTTTAATATAGGCATTCCATTCATGGGGGATCATCCATATGGCAAGAGACCATTGATTCCCTTCTTGTCGAAACAATCCTCATGATACTTGAACTTTCCCCAAGTACCCACATTTATATCCCGGTTGGGAGTCGCTTAGCTTTAGCATGTTACCGGTTGGGTCGTTCCCTTGGGTGATTACTTTTTCCCACAAGGCAGGCCCTCTATGGATAGATAAAAGTGAGCAAGTACATTCGTAGTTTGATCAATTTTTTTTGTGTGTGAGCAAAGAGAGAACACACACAATATACTCAACTTACACTCGCAAAAAAAAAGTGAATGTGTCTAGCTTTTTGGTCACCCAGTTAAGGGGAGAGCATGTATGCCTACCATTCCTCAAGCCCAAAAGACATGGTGTTCTTTATCCGTCTTAATTAACCTAGATTCCTATTTTAAGCAAAAGAAATCATTTAAATAGCTCTAGCCCCTACATAAATCATCAATAGTTTGATAAATTTATCTTTGACTAGCATATAAAAGTACCTGCAAGAAGAAAACACAAATCAGTTGTCATATTTTATAATTTTTACCCAATGCGCTAAAACAGTCATCGGATGCACTAAAACACTAATGCACTACAAGAACTAACCAATGCACCAAAAAAAATACTCAATGTGCTAAAAGAATTGATCTATGTGCTAAAACAGATACTAAATGTGCTATAAGAATTGATGAATTCGCTAAAACAGATACTCAATGTGCAATAGAAAAGATTGAATGCACTAAAACAGATACTAAATGCACTATAGAAAAGACCAAATGCGCTAAAATACTCCCTGTGTGTGCTAGAATATCTTCTGGATGCACTGAAAGAAAGGTTGGATGCATCGGAATAAACATCGGATGTGCTGAAAGATCGGTCGCATGCGTCGAAACAGAAGTCATATGTGCTAGAAGATTTTTTGGATGCACCGAAAGAAACCACGGTTGCGCTAAAACGTCACGTCTAGCCTATTTAAATGAATTTTTTTAGAAAACTATTAAAAATGGGGTCTGGACCTATGGTGGGCGCCATTTTTTGTGTGTGTGAAATGTAGAATTATTAGTAAATCAACACATAGTTAATGAAACAAATTATATCAAAGATTTTAAATAAGTAAACTACTCTATTTTGTAGCTAAACAAATCTTTTAAGAATGTCTCATTGTCCTATATTCCCAAGTATTTATTAAACCATTTGGCCCTCGAATTTATTTGTGCACTACGGTTGTTAAAATGACAACTTAGGAAATGAGATAATATTCAACATACAAGCCAATTAAATTCCTACATGAAACTATATGATAAAAATGATAATGGATACTATGATGAATGGATGATGATGCTAGATTATTCGAGGTAGATACTATGGTATTAAGATGGGATGATTCTACATATGCTCAAATGCTAACTATGAAAATGATAATCTAAAATGCAACTATGATGCAAAGGATGACATAAAATGCAACTACGAAGCAAAGTGTTATTCTAAGATTTAACTATGATGCAAAACATGATATAAAATGTAACTATAAGACTCCCAAATGCTCCCAAGCTCACACGATATTCTTCCATGATAACTCTATTAAAAAGTGGAACCCAAATACAATTCCAAAGGGTTGTATTTATAGCCTTTTCCAAGCATCTTGTGAGGTGGCAATGATCGACAGTCCATATTCAAACAAGAAGGATGAATGGTGGAGATGAAGAGTATCAAGAAGTTATCCCCTTGACCAAAGAAAACATGCCAAATGGATGGAGGAATCTCTTGACCAATAGGCAACATGCCAAATGGATGGGAGACTAAAGTGTGGGAAGAAAAGACCATGTGTTTGAAAATTGGTTGAAGAAGTGTGTGAGGAATAAGCCATGTGCTTAAAAATTGGTTGAAGATAATTCTAATTTCTATAGGCAAGGGAGGATTATTTAAATATCCTAGTGTGCAATTTCGAGTAGACAATGGTGGGAGATAAAATAGGTGTAAGTGTGGAATAAGTAATAAGTAAAACAACTAAAACACTTCTTAATGAAACATTATATCAAGATTTAACAGCAATTAACTAATTTAAAGCACAGAAAACTTTGAAGTGTCTCATTGTTTCCTATCTCCAAAGATTTATTAAATCACAGAGGGCTCTCAGATTTGGTAAGCACTGTGACTGTTAAAATTCCAATCTAGAGAATGGAGTGATGCTAAATACAATGATGTAATTCTATATGGTGATTTCTAAATGGTATGATGCTACTGTACATCTATTCTGACATGAAACCTAATGGATGAAAGCTACAGTAAAACTATGATGTAGCCATGATATGGATTTTACTGATGCTATGATTTCTATTATGCTAGGATGCTTATTTTTATTGCTTGATTGCTTGATTGCTATTCCTACAGAGTAAGTTTGCATAAAGATGAGATTTTTTGGATGCATTTCCTATGGAGAAAGGCTATATATATATATATATATATATATTTATGGCAGCACATTGTGATGGGGCAGCACAGTAAAGGCTTGGATTCAATCTGAAGAATTGAATGGTAAGAGATTGAGAAGCTTGAGCTGATGAAGGGAATGGTTTCTCCCCATGAAAACATTAGGCCAAATGATAGGAAGAATTAGAGGAATGAATTTGAGAGGATTGCCTGCAAGTTTGTCTCCAAGGCTTTCCCGTGAATGCCAAGTTGAATTAATTTAGACATAGAATATCTAATTTTATTGGTGGGATATGATGAGCTGTAGGATTTGAAAATTTTGGATTTATTCAAATTTAGGAAGAAATAAGATATTAAATTTAATAAAACAAAATATAGAAGTCTATTTATTAAATTAAATGTGGAAGAAATGAACAATTTAAATAAAACAAAGTATGTGAACCTGTTTATTTAATTAAGATAGAATGATGTTATTTAAAATAGAAGAATTTGATAGTTAAATAAAACAAAGTATTAAATTTTTTTATTTAATTAAGATGGAATAATAGAAGAATTTAGAAGAATTAAATGTGAACTATGTAAATAAATATTTCTATTTATTTAATAGTAGATGAAATTAAGATTAATTAATCAAATAAGTCTTATTTAATTAATTAGATTATCCAGACCATTTTTAGATGTATACATTTTTCCACTCTTTGAAGTGATGTGTTTACGCATTGCTTCAAAGAAAATTTTGTGCTACTACTTCCAGTATCAATGACAAAAAATCAGTATGCCCCAGACTTTCCCCAGACATTGATTTTGATGTGATGATGGATATATGCCCCCTTGGGAGATAAATTAATGATTTTTTTTATTTTTTAGGATGTTTGGAATTTTTCAAAAAAACTATGATTTTTTGGTGATTTGATGTAGATTCGATGAAGATTTAATGGTGAAATAATTTATCTCCCGATAAAGAATGTAGAAATTTGCCCCTGTGATGAGTTTGAATTAATATCTCTTGAAAAAAAAAAATTAATCCCATATAAAATCCCACCAAAAATAACCTATAAAAGGTCAAAAAGGTCATTTTCAAACTCATTTGTGCATTTGACTTTTGAAAATTTAAGAGAGAGCAATTTGTGTCATTTGGAGCAAAATGCCAATCCTATACCATACTCATTGATTTGAGCGCGTACGGCGACACAACCACCCGGCCGCCTACGGACCTCTGGTATGTACCCATGAACTTCCTCGTGTTTTGTGCATTTCTCATTTTTCACACTTTTTTTGGTTTTTAAAATTTTGTTTCTTTTAGTGCATTTGCTTTCCATATTAGTGCTTAGATTAACTCTTTTAGTGCTTAGGTCAACTGTTTTAGTGCTTAGGTAGGATAAATTAGCGCTTCCAAAGTTTTAGCACTTAGGATAGAAACTTTGGTGCTTTGACTTTCTGTTTTAGCACTTTGCTTAGTTTAGCACTTTGACCTAATAAATTAGCGCATTGACCCCAATAGAAAAGCGCTTATGGAGAAATGGGGCTTTGACCGCCTGTAATAGCGCTTTTGACCTATGAAATGTCACATATAGTGATTTAGCGCTTTAAATGCCTATTTTAGCACTTTTAAGTGTTTTAATGGTGCTTTTGATATTTTGGCACATAGAAACTCTCTTTCAGTGCATCCAAGTCAATTTGATAAAGTTTGTCAAATTTGTCCTTAATTTTGTCAGTTTTTTATCTTGTCAGTCATTGGTTTGATATGATTGATGATTTGATCAAGTAGATGATGTTCAACCTCATGATAGGTGAGGTTTGATGTTTGATTGGATGATAATTATCCTCATGATAGGCGAGGAATAATTATAAGTTGATTGATGTACCTCATGATAAGTGAGGTTGATTTGATGTATCGACAATTGTCGTCATGATAGGCGAGGTTCAATGATGATTGACCTCATGATAGGTGAGGTTCAATGATGTCCGCTCATGAGATTTGATCAAAATTCTCACCAAGAGCTTATTAGATTTGATAGGATATTTGATGTTTTGATGATTTGACCAAGATTACTGATTTTGAATATTTCCTGACAATAGGAGCCATTGGAGAACGTTTAGGTTTTAGAGTGTTTCCCATGGACATTTGATTTGATATCATAGTTAGCGCAGCCTGATACGACAGTCATTCTATGATGTGGATTGGCTTCTCTATTATACATGCCCCAGATTAGGATTAATTTGGGTCTCCTAATAGCTTTAGCCAAGAGGTGGCATAGCAAGCATAACACCTTCCACCTTCCTACCAATGAGATGACAGTCACCCCTGAGGATGTTTGGTAGATTTTGCAGATTCCCATTGTTGGAGAGGTTGTTGTCTATGATTCCACAAAGCAGGGTGGGAATGATGCTCTTCGCAGAGTGTTTCAGGACGATCAAATTTCTAGGTATGGATTTCATGGCATGAAATGGTGGATGCTTATGCCACCCTTCCTGCAATTCTTGTTGGGTTTATTGGAGGGTTCCTTTGTCTTGATCGTAGGTCAAAGGGACTTTTTGTTGGTTGGGGCCGTGTGTTGGAGAGCATGGTTGTTCATGAGATGAGATATGATTGGAGAATGTGTATGCTTGCCCATCTATATCATGATTTGCATTCGGTTGTTTGTCTTGGAGGTTGCAGCTTGTCATCTGGAGCTAGTTTATTATAGGTGTAAGTGTGGGAGCACCTAGTTGTCATGCATCTAGTACCAGTGAGACAGAGACCAACTATGAGACCATATGTGTAAAAATATGCAAGTCGCCTTACTTAGTCTAGACTGGGTAAGTTAGAGCATTGGAGGAGAGTGATGGATGATATAGATTATGCCACCTATGATAGAAAATTATGTTGAGTATCTAGATTTGCATCCTTTTCCATGCATTACTATTCTTGATGAGCCTACCCCATTACCTATAGAGGAGGATGTTATTGTTGCATATGGTCATAGGTGAAGGAAATAGGATTTTGGTGAGGTTGAGGTGGAGGATTTTGTGGTTGGTGGTGATGAGGAGGATAGTGGAGATGAGGAGGGAAATGGAGATGAGTAGGGCAGTGGTGATGAGAGGGGTAGTGGTGATGATTATGGTTTTGATGGTGGAGATGATGCAGGTGGGTCAGGTCTTGTCTTAGATTTTCATGAGCATACAGTGCCTCGTAAGAGGCAAGCATTGGGAGACCTTACAGAGCAGTTGGCGATTGCAAACCTTTAGGTGCAGTTAGAGACCATACAGGCTCAGCTTGTCCAGGCTCATGGTTTATTGGCATAGACTCAAGCTCAGATGCAGGCACAAGCCCAGTCACATGCACAGGCTTTAGCGTCAATACAGGCTTAGTTGGATGTGGCATAGACTCAGATCATAGCATTGACAACTGAGAGGGATACTGCTAGGCAGGCTGTAGGGGGAGCTCAAGTTCATATTGCAGCATTGACAGCCGAGAGGGATGCCACTAGATTCACTGAGAGGGAGCTCAGGCTGCAGTCGAGAGATTGTAGAGATTGGTAGATGGTACCACCATAGTAGATTATATGTGAGAGGTTGTTTGTATTGGTGGGGAGGTAGAGTATTATAGAGGTAAATTCTATGATGTTGTCCCTTCAAAGTAGAGAGTGAGCTACAGGTAGTCCTGATCTGGCAAGACTCGTTCCTGGATTGTCAGTGTGGGTGTGACTCAGCCTATTCCCAGATACCTGAGAGATCCTAGTACATCCGATGGTGGTGGAGGACCTGGTCTTATGATGCCTGCACCATCTTGAGCCAGCAGCACATGATTTTTCATGATGTGATTCCTTTGTTGTATTCTAAGATGATGATGTTCATTCCTATTACAACCATTTTTTTTATGATATATCTCTCTTTATTTTAGACATCATTGTATACTTGACATTTATGATTTTGAGATCTATATGATATGCAATGGATTTTATCGATCTATCATGTGTGTTATATGATTTTTTGTTGGATGCATTTATTTTCTATGTTCTATATACCATGTGATAATATTTTTATTATGAAGATATGGATGCAAATTATGATCATCATGACATGCTTTATGATTTATGATGTTTTTTCTATGATGTGTATTATGATTATGTATGGATGCATGATGTATAGATGTATGATGTATGGATGTATGATTTTTTAATGTTTAAAAATGATGTATGATGTAAAGTGGAATGTGTGCACTTTTATTCTTGTTATATCAAATGCAAATATATGATGTGATGAATGAATGATGAAAATAATGAATGATATATATAATTTTATTTTGAATGTATGATATATGATGTGATGAATAGATAAATGAAGATGCACTTACATAGTGATTTGTTTTTTATAGTTTTCGCATGATATTTTTATGATGTGATGTACAATTGAAGGTATGACATGATGAATGAAAATTATATGATCTAAATGATAAATGATGAAATGATAAATTAAATGTTTCTAATGTATGCAATGAAAATGATTATGTAGCTATATGATAATGATGATGTTTTTGTTAATGTTAAGTATACTCAATCCATTAATGAGAAAAATTGTCATCATCATTGAATGATTCACCAATTTTGTAACAAATACTTTGCAGATGTAACACTATTATGAATGCAATCTATTTTATCATGCAAATCTACATGCAAACATTGGCATCTTAACAATCCTTTTATCATGCTTTGTATCATCACAGAGATTTTTAAAATTTTGAAAGTGAGTACAAGCATCAATGGTATAATGTAAACCAATGATGACCTAAGTATTACTTTCATGATTTTTTATATTGCAAGAAAATACAAGCATCGAGGTATAATTAAACTGAGATGACCTGAGCATTTCTTGTGTAAACAGACAAGAATCAATCACTTTCTTATGTGAATTGGAATTTCATCAGTGATAATTTTTAGAGCATGTCTCATGACAATTCACACAATAATAATGACTAATTCACAGATAGTAGATAAAGAAAATACCATTCTTCTTCCTAGATTCTCTAGTTCAATACATCATTGAGTTGCTCCAAAGAAATGATAACAATGATCAAAGTACAACATATTCAACCTTTTTTTAAAGTATTTCAATCATTATTCAGATTAGATCATCCATTTTGATTTTGATTTTCTAATGTTTATGTGTTTTTGAGATTTTGGACCAAACCTAGCTTAAAGACCTATCCTAGGGGCCTCGGGGGCTGATCAAAGATTAGCCTTGCCTACATTATACACATAGAGACCACATAGTTTGATAGACACAGACTCTATTTTTGACTTTTTGAGACTGACTTTTTGACTTATTTTTGGATTTTTCATTGTGATACGGATGTCCAATTTGTTTCTAATGTTGATTGATGTTCCATGTTGGGTTGTGTTTTAATCATTTTTATTGTTGTGTTTGTCTTCTTGTTGTTTTTCCATTTAGTTAGGCTTGAGATTTATTGCCCCTAGTGAGGTTGAGATTTTTCCCCCAAACTAGGGTGAGACATGACCACTTGCAATGATGGATGTAAAAATGATGGTGAAAATAACGACCATGACATGCATTGAATAGATGGAAAAACTAGTTAAATCACAATAGTACCCATTTCCAAGTTTTCACTACATGTTTTTATTGCACTTTTTCAATCTTTTTTATTTATTTTTTTATTTTTATTTTTTTTGTATTTTCTTGTTACCAAGATGCCTGTTTGCTAGGTTTTCATCAAGGTTGTGCACTAGGTGACTCAGGTGTAGAACTTTCTAATATGGATATTGTTGATTGGTTCATCGAATAGATCCCCTTCAGGTGTAGATAGTCGATAGGCTCTAGATCCATAGACTGATATGATGACAAAGGGACCTAGCTAGTTAGGTTCAAACTTCCCTTTCTTTTCATTGTCTTGCTGATTTCTAGGGTTTTCTTTTAGGACCAAGTCACCAACCTGAAAGATTTTAAGTTTTACCCTGTGATTGTAGCTCCTTGACATCCTTTGTTGATGTCATCAGATGGTTGACAGCTTGTTGATGACGTTCATCTAGCAATTCTAGTTCTTGTAGTCTAGATCTATTCAATGATTCTCATCTGTAATGATACCCTTTAGTGAGACACGAAGTGATGGTATCTCAACCTCAATAGGTAGTATAGCCTATGATCCATATACCAAGGCATATGGTGTAGCTCCTATTGGTGTTCTGATACTGGTTTTGTAGGCCCATAATGCAAGATTTAGCTAAACATGCCAATCACGTCAAACATCGTTAACCATTTTCTTTAGCATTTTTAGAATTGTCTTGTTTGAGGCCTCTACTTGGCCATTTCCCTAAGGATAGTACGGTGTTGAGAAATGATGTTGGATATCAAATTTTTCACATAATTCCTAGACATCCTAGTTCTTAAATGGTCTTCCATTATCTGTAACAATGGACTGAGGTATGCCATATCGACAAATGATGTAGTTGAGTATGAAAGATGATATTTGTTTCCCTATGATTTTTGTTAAGGGAACCGCTTCTATCCATTTTGTAAATTATTCCATTGTTGTGATTATGAATTTGTGTCCATTTGATGAAGACGGATTTACCTTTCCTACCAAGTCCAATCCCCATTGAAAAAAGGGCCATGTTGATGTGAAAGGGTGCAACTCTTGTCCTAGCGCATGGATTAGATTACCATGGATCTGACATTTCTGACATTTCTTAACAAACTGATAAGACTCCTTTTCCATGTTCAGCCAGTAATACCCCAAATAGAGGAGTTTCTTTGCTAGGGTTGGTCCACTTGAATGAGTTCCACAAATACCTTCATGAACCTCACGTAAGGTTGATTCAGATTCCTTGTGTTCTAGACATCGAAGAAGAGTACCATCTAGACCTTGGTGGTAAAGGATGTCAGTTATCCATGTAAGTCAAGCATATTGGCAGATGAAGTTATGCCTTTGGTTTCTAGAAAGATTAGGAGAAAGGATATTATCCTTGAGGTAAGTATAAATATCTCCATATAGTGAGTTTTGAACATCAGTTATTTGGCATATGGTTTGTGATTCAAGATTGTCGTAGGCCGAGTTAGATACTTGTTCTACCATAAACTCATAACAATCTTGCTTTTTTAGTAATTGCAAGAGGGAAGCAATTGTCGCCATGGCATCCACAACTTTGTTCTCTTCCCTTGGTATCTGTTCAAATTTGATCTCCACAAAGTACTTTTTAAGATCATCTATCATTTTCATATATGGCATGAGTTTTCATCCTTTATCTGATTCTTGTCATTTACTTGATAGATGACAAGCTGTGAGTCTCTATACACTTGTATTTCTATGATGTTCCATTTAATAGCCAATTTGATGTTGATAATCAATGCCTCATACTCAGCCACATTACTGGTACATGGAAACATTAGTCTATAAGACCTTGGGATGGTGTTTCCTTGGGGTGTAACAAATGGAATTCCCACACTAGATCCCCTTTGTGTATATGATCCATCAAAATAAAGTCTCCATTGTTGTGTGGTAATATTCAAAATGTTTGCATCTAAAAATTCAATTTCCACTAGATGATTATCCTATAACAGAGCTTCAACTAATTGATCATCTATCACCTATCCTTTAATGGCTTTCTGGTCTACATACTGGATTTCGAACTCACTTAAGATCATAACCCATTTTTCTAGTCTCCCTATTAGAGCAGCTTTGTTGTGTAGAAATTTTAATGGATCTATTTTTGCGATGAGTCTGACTGTATGAGTCAACATGTAGTGCCGCAATTTTTGGGTTGCAGATACCACTGCCAAACAAAAAAATTCTATGAATGTGTAATTTATTTCATAACCGTTGAGAGTCCTATTGATGTAGTAAATAGCTTGTTCTTTTCCTTCAGAATCTTCTTTTTCTAAGAGAGCTCCTAAAGAAATGTCAGTTGTTGTGATATATAGTAACAATGGCCTTTCTATTGCAGATGGCATGAGTATGGGAGGTGACATCAAATATTGCTTTATCTGGTTAAAATTTGTTCCACAGTTATGATCCCATTTGAATGAAACATTCTTATGAAGTAGATGATTGAATGGATGGATTTTATCCGCTAATTGAGAGATAAATCTCCTGATGGATTGTAGCCTTCCTTGTAGAGACCATAATTGATTGATATTTTTAGGCAGTGGCATCTCCATTATTGCTTTGACCTTAGCTGGATCCACTTCTATTCCTTTTTTCTGACACTATGTATCCAAGGAGCTTTGATGATGTTACCACAAACACACATTTCTTAGGGTTCAATCTAATGTTGAACTTTTCCAATCTAGCAAAGATTTTGTTGAGGATCTCCAAAATTCCTCTAGTGTATGATTTTTCTAAGATTTCATCCACAAAATCTTCCATGAAAGTATGCATCATGTCATGAAAAATAGTGGTCATTGCCCGTTGATATGTTGCACCTACATTTTTCAACCCAAAGGGCATGACATTCCAATAGAATGTACCCCAAGGACAAGTGAATGTTGTCTTTTCCTGATCTTCAGGTGTTATCTTTATTTGGTTGTACCCTGAGAAACCATCCATTAATGACCACATGGCATGGCCTACTATTAGATCCACAATGATGTCACTACTTGGTAGAGGAAAATCATCTTTTGGGAACACCTTATTTAGATCTCTGAAATATGTGCATATCCTGATACTATTATCCGGTTTAGATACAGGCACAATATTTGAAATCCATTCTGCATAATCGATAGACCTAATAAATCCTGCATCCAACAACTTCTTTAGCTCAACTTTTACCATCAGGGCAATGTGGGGATGCATTTTTCTCAATTTTTGCTTTACCGGTTTGATTCTGGATGGTAGAGATAGATGATGCATCAGGCAATTTGGATCTAATCCTAGCATATCAGAATAAGACCAAGCAAAATTGATATGTTAATCTTCAAATAATTTTGTGAATACGGGCTTCTCATGTTCTATCATAGATGCTACTAGATGTAGAATTTTTTCCTTTTCAGTTGTTCCAAGATTTATGGATTGTGTTGGTTCCACCAGTACTGATGATTTGTCATGGTAATGCTCTGGAAGGGTGTCAAATCTTCCATCTTCCAATGCTTCAAAAAGGTTTTCACTGTTAGATACATTCTTTATTTTTTCTTTTTCCAAATGTAATGGTGCCACGGAATGGTTTTCACCATTAGATCTATTTTTACTGTTGTCATTTTTGCAACTGGAAGATTTGGCACCCTCCTAATTTGAAGTGTCATTATGAGTTTTATGGGTAGAACTTGTATCAGGTTCATTACTGCAAAGAAAATTTATGATGGCCTAATCATTTGAAAGGACTAGTATGTGAATAGGTTTAATGGGTTCCCAGTCAATAAGTTCAAGATGCCTCAAAGGTAGTAAGTCATCAAGTTGAGTAAGATCAATGGCTGTGAGTGTTCCAATATCCAAGTGATCAAATATGTTAATGGGAAGATCGAGGTCTATGATATTACCCTCCTTCGAGTTGTCTATCTCACTCGATGTTTGTTCATCCTCACTTGAGTCATCGATATTTTTTGATCCCAAAATAAGTGGTCTATTTCCTGAACTTTGTCCCTCTTCTCGTGTGGGTGTATACGCTTGGATGACATCAATTTATTTATCATTGTATGATGTTGCAAATAAATGATCCCATTCATATTCATTTGAATTTTTTTTAGAGTCGTCCCTCATTTGCAAAATCCTTTCTACCACTTTATGAGTTACTTCTTCTCTTGATTCCCCTATATAGCCTAATCTATTTTTGTCCTTAGGATGAAGTGTTAGAGGTTGAATAGGTTCTATAATACCATCTTTTCTCTTGCCAATTAGTCACTTCCCTTTATTGCCCATTTTTTCTAAGATAGCCTTTCCTTTTCCATACTGATTTGTTCATATGCTGATATTTGCTGATGTTGAAGCTTCTTCATCTTTGTAGAGCCAATTTAGAATGGCCTTGTCTTCTGATTCATCTTCTAGAGTTCCTACTTTTACAAACCTTTCATCAAGAACCGTGATGGGTTGTGATGATTGTTGTTTGTTGGTTGTGGGTTGTCCATATGATTTTGGAGATGGGAGCAATTGTGAAAGACAAATATTTCTCAATGGTATATTCTCCCAAACCCTTGTCCTTTAACTGGATTTTGTTTATAAATTGTTGTGATAGAGTATTCAAGGGACCGTTGTTGTTTGATAAAGTTGAGTCAATAACAGTTGTTTCCTTTACCTAGTCCTTTTTCTCCACCCATTTGGATATAAAATTGAGTTTTTTTTCACCACTGGATGAAGTAGATGTGCTAGCTTCTCTATTGTGGGGTACCAGAGTGTCTTGATTTTCCTTAAGCATGTTACAAGTCTGAGGTTATTGTTGTCAGCTAAAATTTTAACCTCTTGTCCATTGACAGAAAATTTCAAACATTGATGATATGTCGAGGGTACTGCTTGCATCTCATGGATCCATGGATGTCCCAAGAATATCTTATATGTTAGCTCCTTGTCTAACACTTGGCAAACAATATTTTTGACAATCAGTCCCACTTGAATTGGTAGTGCAATCAGCCCTTTGGAAGACCTTTCCTCTTCATCATACACTTTTATTGTTATCTTTATTCTGGCACCAATGGCATTGTCGAAATAACCTAGTGCACGAATTAGTTTTAAAGTACAAATATTTAATCCAACTATGCCATCTATTAAGACACACTTGACATAGTGTTTATGGATTAGAACCTCTATATGCAAGGCCGCATTGTGTGGGTGATTTAGTGACACATCATCTTGTTTAGAGAATGACAGACAATGAGGGATGGTCAAATGTCCCACCATAGCTTGAAATTGATAGACATCCAAATTTTTGGGCACCGTAGTGGCTACCAAAGCCTATTCTAGAACCTCTTTATGTGATGGTGAAATTTTAAGAAGTTCCAGTATGGATATTTTTGCAGGTATCTTTTGTAGTTGATCCACAATGTTGTATTGATCTGATGGGGGAGTAGTGATTTTAGGTGAGATTCCTTTTAGTACCACTTTGGACTGCCCCCTTGTCATTGCATTGATTGGTTGGTGGTCTTGTGATTCCCTTATTTTTATGACGTTGATTTGGTTGTCAGATGTGTTTATGTTTGGTATCACATTCAGGGATTCAATATCATTGATGCTTGTGTTATCTATTTGATTATCAATGAAATTATTTTTCTCAACCTCAGAAATGCAAAGAATGGTAGTGTCATAGATATAATTTACACTTTTCCTTTACCATTTGAAGAAGATTCTCCTTTTTCGTAGTTGGGTAAAGGATTTGTAAACACAGTGTGATCATTGTTTGTTTGAGTTCCTTCGACAAACACCTTCTTTGCTTCAATTAAGTCTTGTATCAGATGTTTTAATTGCATACAGTCATTTGTTTTATGTCCTTTATTTTTGTGAAAGTTGCAATAGTCAGCATCGTTCCACCAAGATGGTTTCACTTTCGGCTCCCAATTTCTTGCTTCTGGTAGAGTAATAAGTCTATTTGCAATAAGCTCTCTCATTTTTTATTCCAAAGTTTGTCCTAATGGTGTAAATCTTCGTTAATTGGATTGTGTTTGATATGGTGGTGGTCAAGATTCTCTGTTATTTGGATTATTGCTTTGAGTGGTACCTTGATTGTTGTTTTGGTTGTCATTTTGACTTGTTTTCACCATTGTTGCTATTAAATTGAATATTGGTTCTGTATTTTGTGTTTCAGTTGTAGTATCATTATTTCTAGTATTTTTGTTTTTCTGCCAAAATTTAGGCTTGTCATTGTTTCCATAGTGGTTTGAGGAATTGGTGTTGTTTGATGTGTCATTGTAATGTTTAATAATTCCTCTTTTGACTAAGGCTTCTTCAATTTTAAGCCCATTTTCAATCACCTTTTCAAATGTTGGGGGACATTGCAGTTCTAGTCTATAACTCATGTCATCATATAAGTTGTCGATAAATAATTCAATATTTTCCTCTTCAGGAATACATCAAGGATATCTAGCTAACAACTTTCGAAAACATTGTAAGAATGATAGGAATGTCTCTCCCTTATTTTTTTTCATGTTGTACAAATCTTTTATGGTTACGTCATGTTGAATGTTGAAGGAGAACTGTGTGGTAAATTTGTTGACTAGTTCTTCAAAGGATCGAATCCCCAGTTGTAATTTGGAGAACCATTCCATGCAGTGTGCTCCTAAACTCCTAGGAAATAACCTCATTAGGTAAGTGTCTTCCTGTGCAAACTCTAAACTCATTGTTCTGAATTCCCTCACATGGTCAATCGAATCCATTTTTCCTTTTTACTTGTCATATTTGGGGAACTCACAATGCCTAGGGAAGAGTATCATATCAACACTCGGATGAAAGGGATAAGGACAAATGTCCTGTAATGAATACCTCTTTGTGGTTCCCTTTTGCATATCTTGAATTTTTTGTTGTAAGGTTTGCATTTGAGCAATTAGAGCAACCACTTGATCTAAGTCTTTGTGTTGTTCTATTTTAGTTGTTCTAGGAATTTCCTTTAATCGATTGTTGTCAAAATATTTCATAAGTTTTACACCCAATTTTGCTAACATTAAGAGGTATTTTTCCATATCTTGTTCCAAGACCTTTTCCATGAATTTATGGAAATTTGGATCTTGTTGGGCGGTTTGTATATCCTCTTGGGTTATCTCATTGGGATCATTTTGATGAAATCAAGAAAATGGGTTTTCTTCAACCATTATGTTTGGTGTTTTGATGTCTTTTTCTCTAAGTTTTTGTCTTTTTAACCTTGTCAAAATTGGCATACAAATGTTTGTTTTCCACACTAAACTTTGATCTTTTGTGTTTGGATAAGTGTCAAATGAATTTTAACAAAGTCAAATAGGATGATATATCCTATTGATGAGACTAAGTTTAAAAAATTGATTATTATGTTTCATTTCGTGATGGTAGGATGATAATATCCTGATGAAGAAACTTAACCTAATAACCAAGATTTTGTGTTTGATTTGTCGACACTTTAAAGTTTGCAAGATCTAGGTTCAACTTGAAGAGGTTTGATTTGTATGATCCTATTTGTTTCAGGTTTAAGATACTGTTGGGACTATGGAAAATGTTTTTGACTGGTAAAAACTTGAGTTTCTGATGTCTGCAGTCTGACAGATTTTCTAACATCTCTCTATTTTCTTGTCTTGTGAATGCACTATTACAGAGGTCAGAAGTGCTAAAATAGACACTGTATGCACTAAAAGATCTAGTAAAAGCATTTTCAAATAGGGTAGATGTGCTAAAAAAAACTGTGTAATTGCTAAAGTTTCTAGTATTTTTGTCACTAGTAAAATTTTGTTTTGACAGACTGTAGATGCACTGTGATGTTTGTCTAATGAGCTGAAACAGACTATGTAAGTGCTAAAACAGACACTATATGTGCTAAACCATACCATAGATGCACTAAATTATCTAGTATTTTTCTGACACTAATGGATGTTTATGGTAGACTGTAGATGTGCTATTTCAGTGGGCAGAAGTGCTAAAATAGACTGTGGATGCGCTCTTTCAGAACTTATCAGTGTTTGTCTGGTTTTTCTCTTCTCAATGAAAGGACTAATTTTTGGATGAAAATTGGGGTATTTTGACAAGGTATTCTTGCTGGTAAATTTTTTATTCTAATAACAAGCCTAATGTTTTCAAATTTTTCCTCTATTGTATGAACTAGTTTGGCCTGTTGGAATACTCTATCACTGGTTGTGGAATGGAAGATGGACAAATAGGTTGACTATGATTATGTTTCTATGAAATATCTCTTCTTTGAAAGTAGGCTTGTGAATATAAGGCCTCTAAGGCATAATCATCTGTGTATCACCTATAAAAATCATGAAACCTATGGATAAAAGTTCTATGTTGAAATAGGACTTTCCTACTTTGATACAAGAATTTTCTTCTTTCCAACAATTTATTTTGACTAAGTTGTTTCTTTGGTTTTCTGACTCTTTTTGTAAGGGTTTTCTTGACAAATTTTGTGGAATTCCAATCCCTAATCATAAGTTTTCATGGACTAATTTGTCAACTTTTTGTGTTCTTTTTGGATGATATTTATCTGATTTAATGATTTGAAGACACAACAAGCAATTGTAGAACAGGTGTTTTTAAGTCCTAGAATCTAAATAGTAAGTGTATGTTCAAGGATCAACAAATCCTTCTTGATTTTCACAGGTTTTTGACAAAGAAATACACTTCACACAGACTCACTCTTAAGGACAAAAAAGGTCATTGTTATACTCAAACAGCCCACATCTTAAAATTGCATCAACTCACACAGTTGTGTCATCCCCTAGAGGGCGTTTGTATTTTTTTCTTTTCCAAGTGCGTACTCAAGGTTAGATTGCTCGATGCCTTGAGAAAAAAGTCCTTGGAAATTATATGGTGAGTGTCTTGGGGGTAGATTCTTCCCTTCCCGAGCACTATTGAGTATATTACAATGTTTGGAAACTAACAAGCTAGATACTACACTATAGTTCGTAGATAGGGTTTCTGTTTAGAGCGACAAATGATAAACTCCCTCAGGAGCCCTCCCAATCTTTAGAACAAAGATTTTAGCGATGGTTATCTTGCACACTTCCGATAAATGAGGGTTTTTTGAGATTTAATTTTATTTTATAGTGGGTTGGAAAACCTGGCTTTGGTTGTTCCCACTCAAGTCATTCCCGTAGGGTGAGTACTTTTTCCCACTATGGCAGGCCTTCTAAAGGTATTAATAAAGCAAGAAATGCATGAAAATAAAGGATGATTTTGGTGTTTTGATCACCCAGTTAAGGGGAGAGCATATTTCTATCACCACACAATCACAGTAGTCAATTGTTCAATTTTTAGAGCCCAAACGACAATTAGCTATCTATGTGAAGATATTGCTTCACAAAAGAGATGGTGCTTATTTTAATTGAGAAAAGAAAAAAAGTGATGGCTACCCTAGGATTGATATATTTTAAATCAAGTGACTATCCTATGATTGGTTCATTTTAGTCAAACTAAAAAATGAAGTTATTGGTCGCAGTCACATCAGATCTAGACAACAGTTTGCAAAAGTGCTATAACAGAGGTCAGAAGCGCTACATAAATGCTTAGATGTGCTATAGAAATAGTTGTAAGCGCTGCAGAATTTGGCAGAAGCACTATAGAATTCATCAAATGCACTAAAACAAATTTGAACATGAACAGTCAGACTGTGCTGAAATCTTTTGATCGAAGCGCTATAGTTTTCGTCAAAAGTGCTAAAATAGTAAGAAGTGCTATAGTTTACATCAAATACGCTACAAAATCGTTCAATCATGCTAAGAGAAAACATGTATGTATCATGTACGAACACTTTTCCAAAAAATTGTTAAAAACATGGGGTTAAGCTCCACAGTGGGTGCCAAAATGTAAGTGTGGAATAAGTAATAAGTAAAACAACTAAAACACTTCTTAATGAAACATTATATCAAGATTTAACAGCAATTAACTAATTTTAAACACTGAAAACTTGAAAATGTCTCATTGTTTCCTATCTCCAAAGATTTATTAAATCACAGAGGGCTCTCATATTTGGTAAGCATTGTGACTGTTAAAATTCCAATCTAGATAATGGAATGATGCTAAATACAATGATGTAATTCTATATGGTGATTTCTAAATGA